>BMAC01000017.1:1924766-1946584 GCA_014905375.1 Phtheirospermum japonicum
TAGTAAAAAAATAGAAACAAAACCCAAAAAATCACGACCGGGACGGGGAGGGGTGCGCCTAAGCGTCCCGGAAATAAATCCTATTTTTTATTATTTTTTCTATTTTTTACGATTTTAATTTTTTACAAAAAATTAATTAAATTTCCGAGGGAATACAATTTCCCTCGGAATAATTCCGAGGGAATCCGTTATCCCTCGGAATAATTCCGAGGGAAATTATATTCCCTCGGAAATTTAATTAATTTTTTTAAAAAAATAATAAATGAAACCGAGGGAATCAAATATCCCTCGGTTTTCCGAGGGAATACTTCCCTCGGAAAACCTCCCGTCGGTCATCCCTCGGTTTTTCGTTCGGTAAATATGGCGGGAACATTTGGCGCCCTGATTTCCGAGGAAAGGGTTTACTGAAGGGCGACTCTTCCACCTCCTCCTCATCCAGGCTGATAGAAGACAGATCAGAGAGCTCGAGGCGCAGGTCGAGGCTCAGAGGGCGCAGCTTGAGGCGTTGCAGCAGCAGGCAGCCGAGGAAAGGCGACAGCGTGCGGAGGAGCGCCGGCAGCAGGAGGAATTTCAGGCGCGGACGAACGCCCAGATGGCTGAGATGTACGCTCGTTTCCAGCAGCAGTTCCCCGCTCCCTATCAGCAGCAGCAGCAGTTTCCCCCTCCCCATCCATAGAACACTTTTATTTATGTAATAAACTTTGTTACTGTTCTGATCGAACGCATGTAATTCATAAATTTTCAAATATTTTTTTTTATTATAATTGATTTATTTCTTTGACTTTTCTTTCATTGCTTTTTTCAATTTTTTGGGAATTTTAATAATTAAACAAGAATTAAAATTAAAACAAAAAATTAAAAATTAATAAAAAAAATTAAAAAATTAAAAATACCGAGGGAAAGTTCCCTCAGAATTTTAAAAAATCCGAGGGAATGGGACTCCCTCGGAAATCCGAGAGAAATATTTTCCCTCGGATTTCCCTCGGATTTCCGAGGGATTGTCCGGTAATGGTTCCGAGGGATTGTTTCCCTCGGTTTTGTAATTCTGAGGGATTTATTTCCCTCGGAACCGATTTCCGAGGAAGGTTTTTTCGAGGGAATTTTTCCCTCGGAATTTCCCTCGGTTTAACCAAAACCGAGGGATTTTTTCTTAATTCCGAGGGAAAAATCCCTCGGAAATTTTGAGTTTTTTTGTAGTGCTTGTGCATTGTGGTTCTGCTCAGCGAGAACGGTTGGCCACTTCCACTTTTGACGAGCTTAATTGGTTATATCAATGGAAGCCTCAAGAGGTGTCGGGTTAGGAAGTGCCGAGTTAGGAGGTGCCGGGTCAGGTTGGTTCTACGCCTCTGTTTGGGACGGTGTGTTCAAGAATTTGGTGTCTGGTCTTTTGGAGACCCTCCACACATGGAAGTCGTATTGGTTCTACATGGGGGGTGATTGGCAAACACAGAGACCTGATGGGCGTGCCTATAGTCCACCGCTTGCTTTTATTTCTGCACTTGGCCAGTATATGTCCTCATCTTTCACTGCTTTCTTCTATTCTAATCCCTCATTATTTTCTTTTGTTTACAGCTATCCCAAAAACTGTTGAGCCTGGTCTTGAGTTTTTTGAGCACCTATATGATATTCTGAGCTCGGATCCGGAACAACGGGGGTGGAGAGAGCTTTTTGATCCTGCCAAGTGTTACAAATCTGGTTTACACGTTCTTTCCCCTGACTTGGGTCTTGGTCGAGTTCATCCTGGTATGGTTAATGATGTTTGTCGGGTGTCGGGTCGACTGGTCTTTATTGGTCGGCTCGACATCCCTCTTTTTTTCTTTTTTCTTTTTTTTATGTTCAGCCTGTCGAGCCTTGTTTTGGTGTCGACCTGATGAGGTCGGCTTCCTAATTTTAACATCTCTCCTCTTGCAGTGTTCTATCCTTTCTTTGATTGAACCGAAGCGATGAATGCGATGAGCGAGGCCCACAAGTACATGGAGGATATGAAGAAGAGGTCGAGCAGGGGTGGTGGTGTGGGAAAGCGGAGGAGAGCGGTTCCCTCTGGCCGCGCACTGCCTCCGCCCGAGGTCGAGCCTATCGCGGTCCCGACTGGAGGCGAGGGAAGGTCTCGTGCGTGTCCGATCGACATCGATCTTAGTCCCGAGCCCCCTGCCTTTGTGGGTTCATGTCCGCAGCCACAGCCTCTAGCTATCGAGCCGATCTACCTGACGGCATACGCGCCGTATTCTGGTGAGGGGTCGTCGCATGGATCGACCTTCATTAAGGTGCATAATCGTGCTTGGGCACCCGACCTCTGTAATGGGTCACGAGTCTTCCTTCTAAGAAGAAGACCAACTTTGTCGAGACTGACTTGTGCCGAGCTATGGCCTCCGTGACCCTGCTTCGCCACGACTTTTCAAAACTTTGGCGTGCGCATGCCCAACTCCTGAACGACCATCAAGCCCTTCAAGAGAGTCACGCCTCCTGTACTTTGCTCGTCCTTGATCGAGATGAGTGGATGGCACGAGCCAAGAAGCCTGACCAGTCTTTGGCCGAGGTACTGCGCATGACAGATTCGACGGTCAGCGAGCTGAATGCCCTCAAGGAGAAACATGCCGAGCTGGTGAGGAATCATGCCGAGCAGGTCAACGCCGCCTTCGAGAGGGGAAAAATGGAGGGGGTTGCCCAATATGAGGCCGAGACTATAGATCCGATGATCAGCGCCTCGTACCTTTCGACTATGCAAAAGGCATATGATATGCTTGTGGGCGGTGCCACTCTTCCAGATCTAGCTCAACATATTGCCGAGAGGAAGGCCAAGCTCAGGATGGGCGGCTCAGACGACGACATGGGTGGCTCCGGTGGAGAGGACGATGATCAGGAGGGTGAAGGGGATGATTAGGTTTTTTGTTTGGGTCGGCTTGCCACTTTTGGGCAGCCCGGCTTGTTTGTTCTGCTGGTTTGTTATTTGAATAATTCATTGTGTAGTGAACCTGCTTTTATTTATGTAATCTGCCTTGTCTTTTGGTACTTTATTGCTGACGCTCGGAGATCATATTATTTTTTGCCTGGTTTTAATTAATATTGTGGTCGTCATAGTTTCAAAGTTGGTTTGGGTGGTTTATGCCTTAAGATTTTTTCAATCTTTTGAACTTGTTTTTCAAGCTGACCTCTTTGTTGGGTCTTATTTGATTTGGGCGATTCTGCCTTACTTTTGCTCGGCTTTGTCTTGTTTTGTGGTCGGCCATATTAATTTGACCAACTCGAATTTTGAGTCTTTGAAGTGGCTTTTAGCCTTAGGTATTTCTTTGGTCTTGTGAGTGTATGGACCGACCATGTTTTAAGTCAACCTTAGTTTACTTAGGTTGCTGAGTTCGTTTTGGCCATTTGCCTTGGAATCTCCTTAGTTTTTGTGGAACATTCTGAAAGTCTTAAGTTGACTTATTTTATTTGGAAATTGTTCCTTGGACATGCATTCGAAGTGTGGTGTTTATCTGATGAGCTCGACCTTGCATAGTGATGTCGAGTTATGAGTGGTCGACCTATGAGGTCGGCTCGACATTGATTTTTAATATTTAATTTTTTGATTTTTTCATGAGGTCGACCTTATTGGGTCCTCTCTTCTTGCCGACCTGGTTGTGTCATTTTTCACATTTGGATTGTTTGGTCGGCCTGAATTGGTCGACCTGGTGAGGTGGGTACGAGTCACCCGTGTTTTGTTGGCAACTATATGCTCAAATAAAAATAACCTTTTATTGATAAAACTTTTTGAGGTACACTGCGTTCCAAGGGTGTGGCAGCTTTGTGTCGTCGGGGTGTTCTAATTCATAAGCGTCATGTAAAAGGGTCTCAACTATGCAAAATGGTCTCTCCCACTTGGTTTGAGAGGCCCTTGGTTTGTCCCTAGGATGCGTTTGAGAACTAAGTCGTCGACCTTGAAGCTTCTTTCTCTCACTTTGGAGTTAATATCGCTCGCTTCTTTATTTGTAGATAGCGTTCTTCATCTCTGCCTCTCTCCTCTTCTCTTCCAATAGGTCGAGCTCGGCTCGACATGCCATGTTATTATTTTCTTCTTCGAAGTGTGCTACTCGATAAGACGGGGTACCAAGCTCAAGCGGTATGACTGCTTCTGATCCAAAAGCCAATGAGAAAGGGGTCTCGTCGGTGGACGAGCGATGGGTTGTCCTGTATGACCATAAAACACCTGATAGCTCCTCGGGCCAACTGCCCTTCAGGTCTTCCAATCTCGAATATGAGCTCCCATGAATTGTGTGTCATTATCTTGACACCAAGATTCTCGGGACCCCAAACCGGCACACTATATTCTTCCATAAGAATCCCATTACCGCGTCCTTCGTAATCTTCACTAAGGCTTCAGCCTCGACCCACTTGCTAAAATAATCAATGGCCACGATTAGGAATTTCCTCTGGGCTGGGGTTGTGGAGAAATGTCCAACCAGATCTATCCCCCACTTGGCAAAGGGGCAGGGAGAGCTCATTGTCATGAGCTCTTCTACGGGCTGATGTACTAAGGGGGAGTTCTTCTAGCACCTATCACATTTCCTAACAAAGTCTTCTGCATCTTTTCTCAGCTGCGGCAAAAAATAGTCAGCTCTCGTGATTTTGCTTGATAGAGTCCTAGCACCCATGTGGTTACCGCAGCACCCTTCGTGAATTTCCCTAAGAACATATGCGCCCTCCTTGGGTTCAGGCACCGTAAGAGGGGTTGTCTGAACCCTCTTCTGAACAGTTCTCCCTTTATTAAGAAAAATAAGACGACCTGATCCTTACTTTTGCTGCTTCTATCCTATTATCCGGTAGCTCTTCCTTTTCTAGATATGCCATAATAGAGGAGTCCTAGTCCTTTTCTTCCTCTAATGCGTGCATTTCTTCTTCTTCAAATTCCCGATGCACCATTAGTAAAGTGATTATCCTTGCTTGGCAATCTGTTGCCGATCTGGCTACCTTAGCCAAATAATCTACTCGTCCGTCTTCTTCTCTTGGGATTTGGCGGACGATCAGAGCATCCATGGTACTGGCCAATTCACGGAAACGAGCTAAATATTTTTACACGTGCCCTTCCCTCATTTCAAATTATCCTCTTATCTGTTTATACACAAGTTATGAATCCACATGTGCACATATCCGTTCTGCCCCTAATTCCTTTGCCATCTGAACTCCTCTCAGAAGGGCCTCATACTCCACTGCATTATTGGATAGGGAGTAGTTCATCCATACCGCATATTCTGTGGTCACTCCTTCCGGGTCTATTCATACTATTCCCTCCCCGCAACCCAAGTTGCCAACTGAGACATCCGTATAGATCATCCATTCTTTCTTCTTCTCATGAGAGCTGGTCATTTTTTGCATAAAGTCGACCAATGTTTGGGACTTAATCGCTATTCGTGCTTCAAATTTCATATCGAACTCGCTGAGCTCAATTATCTATTTCACCAAGCGTCTCAAAACCTGCGGTTTACCCATGATTGCTTTTAGAGGCAAGTTGGTCCTGACCACTATTTCATGCAAAAGAAAATAGGAGTGAAGCTTGCGAGCCATCCGGACCAGAGCTAACATTGAGTGCTCCAACTACACATATCGAAGTTTGGCATCGTGCAACACCTTACTCCAGTAATATACTGGCCTTTGCACACTGTTTTCTTCTCGATTTAGGACCGTACTCACAACTTGCTTTCCTACAGATAAGTACAGAATTAACGGCTCTCCCTGAACTGGCTTGGTGAACAATGACATGCCACTACTACAGACTGCCTAAACGATGTCGTTTTTTCCCCTTTTAACGTCTATTTTTCAACCGACGTAATAGCCACCGACGTTAAGTCTCAAGTCGGTTTTGAAAAACCGAAGTGATAAGTTGTTACATTTACGTCGATTATTTGTAAAACCGACGTGGAATGTGTGGATTTTCACGTCGGTTTTCAGAAATAACCGACGTGAAATATTTTACTTTTCACGTCGGTTTTTACAAATAACCGACGTGAAAGATTTAACTTTTCACGTTGGTTTTTAAAAATAACCGATGTGGTTACATGAGTTTTTTTTAAAGCTGCCCTATTTTTAAACATCCCACCTAATAAAATAAATTATGAAATTTTCATTTATTATTTAGGAATTAATATATAAAAAATTCAAAAGAATCCAGCCAAAGTTTCACAAAATAGAAAGAAAAAGAATAGAACCATAACTATAATACAAACCAAATAGCTTCACAAAAGAATCCAGCCAAAGTTTCACAAAATAGAAAGAAAAAGAATAGAACCATAACTATAATACAAACCAAATAGCTTCACATCGAAAGCATATCATTAAATGAAAGGTCTTATAGAATCCATAATATTCGAACTCTCGAATTTTGTCAAACTGTCTAACATGCATTTATTTTCATAGTACCCGCATTGCCCTCAAATTTGAAATCACTACAATGCTCAGTAAGTTCGACCCAATATTAGCTCCTACTTTCACAAGTAGGAATAGAGAGAGATCCACAAACATCAACAAAAATATACAAATTATCACAAAAAATACATTGAAAATATAGCATTGTTCTTAACTGGCACCAAGGTTGAACAACACTATGCTTCAGCAAAGCTCAAAACAACATKTCCTCATCTCAAAGCATTCAAGACTGCAAAAATGCAAAAAAACAATTCAGTTCAAGTAAAAAAATAGGYGAAAAAGAAGACTCAGTTACATAAAGCATTTTGCAACCCAAACCTTGTTAGCGATGTTGTTTGAAAGCCAGTCCAGCCCCTCACTAGAAGTCGCACATGTGCTCTGAATGTACCTGCATTTATGGATGATGATGCCATGGTTACATGAAGATGCCCAACTTAGTAAGAACAAAAGTTAAAAGGGACACAAATGGAAACAAAAATATACCAATGGCGTTGGCGGAGAGAATGAAGGCCCAACTTGTCGGTTATTTCAGCAGCATTCATCGCGTTTGGCAGATCTTGCTTGTTGGCAAACACTAGGAGAACAATACCAATAGTAGGGGTTATGGTGACAATTTCGCCGAGCTTGAGCTTGTAGAGAATGGTGGTTTTACCAGCAGCATCGAGTCCGACCATTAGTATACACATCTCTTTATTGGTAAACAGCCGACTGAAAGTGAAAGACAACCCTATATTTGAACTGCCAACAACTATTATCATATAAGAGCACATCCCAGATCAAAAATCACCACGTACAGGTAAAAAACAAAAAGAAACGTGACCTCAGACTAGAAAATTAAAATCAAATGTAAATAAAAAATCCAACACAAACGTGACTGGACCGCGCATCAGATTAGAAAATTAAAATCAAAATAGGAAAAACAATTGTAGAATCAAGACAAAAAACCCTTTCAATCTGAAGTTTAATAGTCTTTCCATCTTGCTCCACAGTTCGAATTTTCTGTTAAAAAAAAAAATTGGTCACTCGAATAAATTGAACTCGAAAGACATGCAAAAGCTTCACCTGATGAGTGGAAATATTCGTGGATATCTGTTTAAAAACCAAGCATTCTGCTGAAGCAGCTGACGTGTGGCCCCACCGACCTCTGCATACGAATTACCAAAAACGTTAAAGTGCCATTGGGGAAATTTTTTAATGCACAACATAGTGTACTCCAGTTTGATTGGCGACATTATAGCATTCTATCACATCTCTTGAAAGAAAAATAAAAACAAATTATAAAAAAAAAAGGAAAGAAAGAAAGTCTATGTTGGGAAATTTAATTATAGGAATTTCCTTATTTTTCTTTTGTAGTTATTTACCTTTCTTGGGCACAAAATATATTAGGACACAAAGTATTTTAGGACTCTAGATTTCTTTCCTAGTTGGAGTCTAGGACTTTATTTAGTTTCCTAAGTACTTATCTAACTTGTTTAACAAGACTAGAAATCTTGTTTATTATATAGAGAAGGACGCAGCAATTAAAAAAGAAGAGAAGAGAGGACGTAAGTTTTTTTTTGAAGAAAATCACGGACGCACGCTGCATTCAAGAGAAGAAATCGGAGAACGGTCTCGACGATTTCAAGAAGCAAGAACACAGAGCGTCAGTCATACTTGGAGCTGGAATTCGGACCAAGAGTTCTTCAACGTTGCGTAACCAACGGAGGAGAATATATCTTACGGCAACAAGTATTTTCGTATCGAGTTTGATACAATTGTTTTCATATATTACTTAGTACTTTGTAATTGATCTTTGAACGATAAGTAATATAGTTTTCGGGTTTGTATACCCAAGTCCGTAAGAACGTTTTCTTACGGGCTAAAAGTTTTATCTCTGTGTTTAATTTATTTTATCCGCTGCATTTGTTTATTTTTATCTGATTTTAAACTGTTCAGTAAACTGATGTTGGAACTGGTGTTATATCACCAGTCACAACATCTTCTTTCTGCATAAGAAATTTTATTTTCCTTAAAATTAGAGAACTACAAAACAACAATTGGTATCAGAGCAGGGTACTTGACACTAAGTATTTCGATCCTTGTTTTGTAGAATCAATCTGATGGACGCTCAAGGAATTCCAAGACCTCCAATTCTCAACGGGGAGAACTATTCTCTCTGGAAACAAAGGATGCGCTGGTTTATCAAAAACATTGATGAACGAGCTTGGAGATCTGTTCTTGTTGGTTGGGAAAGGCCTCGAGTCACGGATGCTGAAGGTGACACGATAATCAAGAGAGAGCAAGACTGGACGGCTGACGAGATAGCCCTGGCCAACTGGAACTCCAAAACAATTAACACCCTGTGTAGTTTTGTTGATATGAACTACTACAAGGTTATCCAAAATTGCGAATCGGCGAAAGATGCGTGGGATGCCCTTCAAAGGGTATGCGAAGGGACTCCGAGTGTGAAGAGATCACGCCTGCGAATGCTAACCTCTACGTTTGAATCCATGAGAATGGATGAAAAGGAGTCTATTGTAAGTTATGCCATGAGACTGTCGGACATAGCAAATGAATGTGGAAATCTTGGCGAGGCCGTGTTCAACTCACGTTTGGTTGGAAAACTGCTAAGATCAATTTCAAAGAAGTACAGTATGAAAGTGGTCGCCATTGAAGAATCCAAAGATACTGACAATCTCAACTTTGATGAGTTGGTAGGATCGCTAAAAACATACGAAATGGAACACGTAAGTCCCAACTTGAAAGAGACAAATGTTGCTCTCACCTCTGATGTTAACTCAAAAGATGAAGATGAAGATACTGACTGGAGAGAGCTTTTTGATAAATTTGAAAGAACCACACTTGGAGAGGAAGACGTATTTCTCATGACTCAGAAATTCAACCGTTACTTAAGAAGAAAGAATAATATTGGGGGGAAAGCATCAAATTTCATGATGGAGACACCACCTCCAAAGTCTTCTGGAAGAAAGTTGTCCAAATTTCAGCCCTCACCTTCAGAGTCAAAGACTGGTAATTCCCCCAAGCCGCTTAGTGAAGTTCAATGCCATGAGTGCAAGGGCTGGGGACACTATAAAAATGAGTGTGCAAATACGTTGAGGAAGAAAAATCTCATTGCAAAGGAATTTGATGAAGATGGAAGCGATTCTGACTCTTCTAAGTCAGTGCCTGCAATTTTTGCTCATGTTGCCTGGGATGATGACATTCGAGTTCACAACATCACTTCCAACACCCTGTGTCTGAATGCTGAGGTGGAAGATATACTCGAAGGATATGAAAAGTTACGCGTGGAGTATGATGAATTGTTTGCCAATTGGGGCAATCAGGTTTTGAAAGTGAAAACCCTCATGATCAAGGCCGAAAAGCTTACCCGTGAAAAAGATGATCAAATAAGCATAATTACTCGTTTGGAGACCTCTCTTACAAGAAAAGATTCCGAACTAGAGCGAGTAAGTGCAGAGCTGAAGAAGGCGCAAGATACTCTTTCGAATCTCAACAAAGGAAGAGTGAAGCTCGATGAAATTCTGAAAATATCGCTACCGGAAAAGTCAAGACACGGAATTGGTTTCAAACCGGAATCACATTGGCAACAAGTCAGCCCAAATCTGAAGGCCACCAAGCGACAAAAGAAGAGAAGAAGGCAGTATGTTTGCCATCATTGTGGTGAATCTGGCCACATACGTCCTTTTTGTTGGAAAAAAACAGGCAAGAAAAGTCGGTTTCAGAGAATCAGCCATGGTGTTGGGACTCATGACAGAACTGGGGTTCCCGTCACCAAAGGCAACACTAAGACCAGACAAGTTTGGGTCAGAAAGGGCGAGGTCAAGTGTAATATGATCTATACATCTCTGAATTCTCATGTTCCAGGAGCATGGTACTTCGATAGTGGTTGCTCCAAACACATGACCGGCTCGGAAGATCTACTTTCCAACATTGTCAAGTTTCAAGGAGGAAAGTTGAAGTATGGTGGAAGTGAAAATGGTCAAATCATTGGCCAAGGAACTCTTCATGTCCCTGGTATTGCAAAGCTTGAGAATGTGTTGCTAGTGGAAGGTTTAACGGCGAACTCGATAAGCATAAGCCAACTATGTGATGGTGGTTTTAATGTCAAGTTCACCCGTGAAAAATGTGAAGTCTGTGATGAAGGCAATGCATGTATCCTCACTGGTCAGAGGACCTCAGACAATTGTTACCAAATAATTGGTGATGTGTTTTGCAGGTACAAGATTGTGAAAAGTTTGATCAAGGATAAAGCTGCTGTTGCAGGAGGTGACGGGTCTGGTGACATGTCACCAAACCCAACACCAACTCAGGTTGCTCCAGAATCAGACTCGGATTCAGAGAAGATGTTTGCTCCTGTAACTCGCATTAAATCGATGGTAAAGTTTGTTTTCTTGTCAACTAACTATTCTCTTTTCCGAGAGTCTTTGTTTCTTGCCAAAATAGAGTCCAAGCGTGTAAAGGATGCTCTTAAAGCCGAATACATTGCTTCTGAAAGTGCATGTACGCAACTTCTTTGGATGAACCAGATGATTGAGGACTACGGTCTCCATAGAAGTATTTTGACCGTATTCTGTGATAATACGAGAGCGATTGACATCTCAAAAAATCCAGTTCAGCACTCTCGTGTAAAACACATTGACATCAGGTATCACTTCATCCGAGACTTAATTAAGAGAACGATAATAAGTTTTGAACATGTAGGGACGGACAGTCAGCGTGCTGACATATTCACAAAAGCATTAGATTTAGAGATCTTCTATCGTTTGAGAAGAGATCTCGAAATGTGCATTGTCTAGTCCATGTTGGGTTTGATGTTATGACGCCCAAAGTTGTCATCAGTCATAACATCTGTATATTTGCATGCATTTTTATTTTCTTTTTCATACATCATATGAATGCATTGAGTTTGATTTAAAGAGAAATAAGGTCATGTGTTGTAACAAAAGTGATGACAAAAAGACTGACCTCTTCGATTAGGTGATTGTGGAACTTTCCCGCAGAAACAGGTTTTCTCCCAGGTCCAAAAACAAAAGGTGTTAACAGCAATTGCTGAAGATATAATAATCCTCTTCAAATCTTAAAAAGATGAAGAAAAACAAGACTAAAGGTCTGATCTTTAAATTTCACCTTATTGAGCGATTTTGACGTTGTCATTAACTTGGGTTAAGGGGTTTGTTTTCATTGACTTTACCTTATGCAATGTTGGGTCTAATGTCATCAGTCATGAAAAACAATACTGATCAAAATCTCTAAAATTCTTTATGTGATTTTTTTTAACCTTTCTACGTCATACTTTTAGGCATAATTTAAGACATTCATATTTTGTGAATTTGCCTATATTGCTGAGTGTTCCGTTTCTCGTGTTTGCTTCTTATTCTGACGTCTCTTGATTTTTTTTGAGGATGTAGTTATTTGATTGTTTCAGTGGCGTTGTGATCGGCTGTGCTGGGCAGGTAATATGAGATTGATATGAATTTTGGATTTGTCACTTTGTACGCTTTTTATACGGCTTTGGTGATGGTTCAACTTGCCAGCTAAAATTCGATTTTTCTATGTTTATACGTGGATTGGATAGTGGAAATCATGGGCGGTTTAGTCTGAAATCGTGTGTCTTATTTAGAAATGGAGTTTCCTTTCTCTCAATTTTACTGCCTATGGCACTCGTTTTGTTTTGTGGTTGTTTCCAATCTCTTGCAGAATGTCGAACTCACCATCACCAAGCAAAGCTCCGGAAAAAACACTGCATCTTGATGAAAAGAAAAATCCACCCAAAGTCCAAGATGAAAAGTTCTAAAGCTGCCCAAAAATTTCATGATGGTTCTGGTGACATGTCACCGAAACCAACATTGCCCAGTGCCGAACCAATTCTTTTCCCCAGCTCTGATTCTGACAATGTTCCATCTGCCAGTGCACCGATGTCTGCAGCTGCCTCCGACCACTCTGCTAAGCTCTAATGAAACTCCGTCTCAAGCCGTCGAGATTGAAGACTTGGAACCAATCTCCACGAGGTTCTTGACGAGTGAAGCTAAGGAGCTATTCTTGGGATTTCAAAACTGAGGCATGATTGCTGAGCGCCGGATCCCCGTTGATATTTTCATGAAGCAGAATCTGATTACCTTCTTAGGCACCGTGGCGCCTCTTCGAACTGGTGTCATGTCTGGTGATGGTTCTGGTCTTCCCAACATCAGTTCCAACATGGTCCAGTTTTTGATTACGGTGGTGTAAGCACAGTTCCAGGCACTTTGGGACTCATTTTTTTAGGTCCTTTTGCTTTCAGAATAAAATGGGGGAGAAGATACCAATGTAGAAGACGCGGGAGCGGCTGGTTCGTTTTGCACAAGAAAGAGGACTCGTACTTCTAGTTCGATCTTATTAAGGGGGGGATTAAATTAAGGGGGAGTTTTAATTTAGGGGGAGTTTTTAGTCCATTGGATTTTTATTGCTCGTCTAGGTTATTTTGTCCAAAAAGGCAAAAGGGGGAGATTGTTGAGAAATTTAATTATAGGAATTTCCTTATTTTTCTTTTGTAGTTATTTACCTTTCTTGGGCACAAAATATATTAGGACACAAAGTATTTTAGGACTCTAAATTTCTTTCCTAGTTGGAGCCTAGGACTTTATTTAGTTTTCTAAGTACTTATCTAACTTGTTTAACAAGACTAGAAGTCTTGTTTATTATATAGAGAAGGACGCAGTAATTAAAAAAGAAGAGAAGAGAGGATGTAAGTTTTTTTTTGAAGAAAATCACGGACGCACGCTGCATTCAAGAGAAGAAATCGGAGAACGGTCTCGACGATCTCAAGAAGCAAGAACACAGAGCGTCAGTCATACTTGGAGCTGGAATTCGGATCAAGAGTTCTTCAACGTTGCGTAACTAACGGAGGAGAATATATCTTATGGCAACAAGTATTTTCGTATCGAGTTTGATACAATTGTTTTCATATATTACTTAGTACTTTGTAATTGATCTTTGAACGATAAGTAATATAGTTTACGGATTTGTATACCCAAGTCCGTAATAACATTTTCTTACGGGCTAAAAGTTTTATCTTTGTGTTTAATTTATTTTATCCGCTGCGTTTGTTTATTTTTATTTGATTTTAAACTGTTCAGTAAACTGATGTTGGAACTGGTGTTATATCACCAGTCACAACATCTGCTTTCTGCATACGAAATTTTATTTTCCTTAAAATTAGAGAACTACAAAACAACAGTCTACACGACAATTTTCCTTTTTTCCCACATTTTGCAACGTTTCTTCTTATATGATCTCATTTCACTCATCTTAATAAATAGGCTATAATAACAACATATAGTTCTCGACGAACGAAAAATCCCTGTTAAATAAAACTTAATATAGGATATTAAATAATTTCCTATGGTATCAAGTTAGTGTCGACTAATATAACATAAAAAAATAAATAAATAAAATTTATAATAATAATAATAATAATAATAATAATAATAATAATAATAATAATAATATAAAGCTTGCTGCAGGAGCCGAAGTGCCTCTCGGGTACGTTTTCTTTTCGTGGAGATCTCATCGGGTTCTTGCAACATCTCTTCGAACAAGTTTTCTCTGCTCAAACATTTAAAAAACACAAGCATCAGGTTTTATGCTTGACCCAAATATATATAAATTTATTTCTATTATATTATCTGGCATGCACCATGCAGAAAGAGTTTTTAAAATAGGAAAAATACCTGTAAAGTCTTCGGATGAAAATATTATGGAGCTCTCGCTTGGTGTGGTTTACCTGTGAGAAATGTCAAAAACAGTTGCACAATTGATAAACAAAATCCAAAATGTTGATAAATGGCAAACTTGAAATAGTAAACGAAACAAAAGGCGCTGAGAAAATTCAAGATTAATAAATAAGAAAAATACCAGAAAATGCATAATTGCTTTCGGTACAGAATCCTCGATGTTCTTTCGCATGATATCATAATACGACTTTAATAACATCTTCGTAACAGCAATCTCAATTGATTCTTGATCTGAATGGGTTTTGGTGGGCCGCAGTACACTAGGGGGCTTTGGCAAAATTAGAAAATAAAGAAGTTGAGCAACGGGACAAATTCGAACACTTGCATAGCAGAAAATGTTGTAAAGAATACTCAAAATATATACACCTCTCTCAAATGAATCAATGAAAAGTTACGCTCCATGTTCTGAGTAGGTTCATGAAATGGTTTGCTGGTGGAGCTCTCTTTAATTGAAGCGCGATTATCGTGTCCGCCAAAAATTGAAGATATTCCCCAAGTTGAACCACCATTGCTAGCTGGTTAGACACTCAGAATTTCAGTATTAGAGATAATAGCTGCTACAATATTTAATGATTAAGTAGATAAAAGGTATTTATTTGGTTTTAGATAAAACGAGTAGCAAGGCATCAAAAATTTGCACACACACAAAAAAAAAAACACTTCTGCTAAATGAAGAATTCGGCAACTAGCCGCATATTTGATTTTATTTTTATTTTTGAATCTAATTTCAAATGAATTGTATATTTTTTCCTCATTGTGCTTAATAGAGGTAAAAGAAGGCGATGACTAGATTACCAGCTGGTGCAGTTTTCTCAGCATCCGCAGCAGGTCGAACACCCTTTTATAATTCAACGAGCAGAACAAGGAATTAGTCGGTTTGAATAACAAATTTCCGTGCTCGATTAGGGGAGACAAGGCGTCGACAAACAACTTGCTCGGGAATAATTCCATTCACTTGCCAGCCAATTAAAGCACGTGACTTCATACTTTTTTCTGAGTTAGGTGCTTTCTCTAAATCTCCAATATCCTAATCAACAAGTAATTCATTTAATGAACAGATTCTTGTAAACATTCGAGWCATATATAAGTAACCCAGTAAACCAAAGTGCAATCAACTTCTGTTTCCCGTTGGATGCAGCAATCTTGGATGACTTGATCTGTTGTAGTGCTACCTCAACAGCTTTACTCCCACCAACAAAATTTGGATGGGAAGTGTTTATGTAATCCATCTACAAAAATGCAAAGTCAACTATGAAACTCAACACAATATTTAGTCAGCCACAACAATTTGCAAATAAAATCGATGAAATGAATTATGTATCCAACCGCATAGATTAACATTACCTCCATTTCAATAATATGGCCTTCTCGCAGAAAATTTCCGATGACATCATCCATGCATTTTCGTAAGACCGGAAAGCGTTGGAGCTCCTTTACTATACAGTGATGACTCATCTAAAAGAAAACAACAAGGTCAATTTCCACATACAAGGATGAATGTAATCTATTTTCCAAAATAGAACTTTGATACCAGGTAGGTACCTTGATTAGCTCATCATAGATGAATCTAGCACACTGAAGACTTGGATCCAACAAACGTGCTATTTGTCTTCTAATAATCACTTCAAAAGGAACCTACATATTTTTGTTTAATTTGCACACTACACATTAGATTAAAGGCCTTGATACTGAATGAGGATAGGATTTAAAAGATTAAAGACATAATGAAACCCAAAAAAAAGACAGCATTAGCAGTAAGACCGTAAGACCTACTTCTGTTCACAAACAAAAGATGTTTAACAGCTTTCTATTTAAGAAATCATATAATTTTCATGGAATTATCAGATAGGAAAAACAGGCATAAACAACCAACTTGGTTCAGCTAAGCTTATCCACAAACCAGTTATAAAAAACGACCACGGTAAAAAATTTAGAAGGACGAGTAATAGCATAATTTGAATATATGGTATGATTTTTAGACCTTGTTCATCATATTCCATTGGCCGACTTGTGGTAAACAGTCTTTTTCTTCTCAGTCTCATAATATTTCAACTGCACAACATTAGTGCTTGAATATTACGGTTTTTCCGAAATAAAATTACTTATATTTTTCTTTTGAGAAAATTAATCTCACCCAGGGAGCAGGGAGGGACTCGTGCCTCCACGGACTCGGGTTTTTCGCTTATATTGATTCCAAACTCCTTTGCATAGGGATGTTGATCGTAAGCATTGTGCTGGACAGTCTGAATATAGGGAAAAAGATTATTTTACCATTTCTTAGACAAATTTGAAGAATATTACAATTTACCACGGACTTTATGAATATGAGAGTAAATTCTGATGCATGCATACAAAATCAACTTAATACAAAATTGAAAAAAAATCCTTCAAGATTTCATGTAAAAACACATATAAAACCACTTCTTATAACACTTAAAGTCAAAACAGATACAACTATACATACTAAATAACTTTCAAATAGTGAACTGCATACATTCTACTATTCCTTCCCCCCCCCCCACCCACACACACACAGAGTGAAAATCCAATTGTTTTTTTTAAATAAATAGACGAAAACGGGGTGGAACGGGTCGGGCCCAGAGTGCCCCTAGCTCCGCCAGTGACTACAGGCCAGAGACGATGATCTAAACGTACCAATTTACCGAATGTCGGACAACGCATGCTAAGGTTGCTTCTCTCCAACTGGAAAATTGACGAACAGTTTAAAATTTTAGAAAAATGGTCGAGCAAAACTTTCATGGACTTAATAAAAAGGTTAGTTTAAAAAAAAAGGGATTTCAGAAGTACCTTTCAGAGAACTAAATGAGGAAGCAGAGGGAACCTCACGAAATTTAAAAATTCTTCGAGTGGCTTGAGTCGGTCACCAAAAACGGCTTCGGGTGTTGAATTCATCATCGTCTCGTCTAATCTTTCCTATCCAAACAAGTTATCCGCTTCGCAACACCAAAGTAAAATTGTATTGAGAACTCACTCTTCCAAAGTTACTGTCAAATGATTCTATAAAAACAATTTTTCATGATATCAATTAAGACCTTATGTCAAAATTATAATTACACATTAAAAAAAAAAAAACCCAGCAAAATAGTTTGTTGAAATCACARAAATTCATACAAAAAATTGGAAATAAAATTGAAATAGTTAATCGCATGGCATATCCTGTCATTAATCCAAATTATTCTCTCCCTACGGTGATTAATCCAACCAAAGGGATAAAAAACGAAGCGGGAAAAGTAGAGAAAACTTAATAATCTATAAATAACGAAAGAATTAAACAAACATACCTGATGGAGATGTCGAAGAGTTAGGGTTGGGAGGTGCGCACCTCACCAGTCACAAAACGGTGGAGAAGAAGCGGGACGCTCCGATTTCGCCAATTTTAGGTGTTGGTTACATTTGCTCTAATTAGGGTTTTTATAAGGAATTCGATTAGATCGAGAGCTGAGGGTTTGATGTTAGATGTTATGGTGACGGACGACGGAGAGATTTACAGGGCTAAGAACTGACGGCGGGGCTGAGAACGGGATGGATGGAGGTTGGAAGCAAGTTGTGCAAGCGGACTTACGGGGAGAGAGAAAAATGAGAAGTATGTGGGGGACGATTTGTCTCTAGAACATAATAGCCCGATTTTATTATTTATTTTATTTATTGTATTTAATAATTTTTTAATACAATTTACCATGTCAGTTTTAAAAACACCGACGAGCGAACTTATATATCACGTCGGTTTTAAAATACCCGACGAAAACATATCGCATATCACGTCGGTTTATTCAGAAACCGACGTGAAATACATTCCATGTCGGTTTTTCTAAAACCGACGTGAATAAGCCGACGTGCAAAGCCAGTTTTGTATTAGTGTGCTGACCAAATGTTCTTTCAGCTTTTGGAATGCATCTTGGCACTCTTCATCCCATTGAAATCGAGCCTTCTTTCGCAGGGCTCGAAAAAATGATAAGCTTTTCTCTGTCGAGCGCGAGACAAATCTGCTCAGGGCTGCTATTCGTCCTACCAGCCATTGCATTTCTTTGATATTCTTTGGAGGTTACATGTCCATGATGGCTTTAATCTTCTCTGGATTGGCCTCTATCCCTCTCTCTGTGACCATATACCCAAGGAACTTTCCATCTCTTACCCCGAATGCGCACTTCTTGGGGTTGAGCTTCATTTTGTGCTCTCTCAAGGTATCAAAAGTTCCTTCAGGTCGTCAATGTGAGAGGATACTTTTTCGCTTTTAACCAACATGTCGTCCACATATACTTCTATATTTCCTCCTAGCCGAGCCCTTAACATTTTATCCACCAGTCGCTGATATGTGGCGTCTGCATTTTTAAGCCCAAATGGCATGACTACATAGCAATAAGTTACTCTTGGGGTTATGAAACTCACCCGTTTCCAGTCTTCTTCGGCCAGCCTGATCTGGTGATACCATTGCGAGACGTCCATCATACTTAACAGTTCACAGCCTGATGTGGAATCCACCAGCTGGTCTCTCCTGGGCAGCGGGTAGTGGTCCTTAGGGCAGGCGCGGTTGAGGTCTCTGAAATCTATACACATTCGCCAATCGTCCTGCATCTTTGGTACCACACTGCGTTAGACAGCCATTCTGAGAATTATATTTCCTGAATATGCTTGGCTCGCAGTAATTTCTCCACCTCCGCCTCAATAATGGCCTCCTTCTTAGAACCAAAGTTGTGTTCTGTTTCACCGACTTCATAGTGGGGCTGATGTTGAGGTGATGCTCAGCTATAGTCGGGTCTGTCCCTACTAAATCTTGGGGAGACCAGGCAAAGACATCTGCATTGTTCCTTAAAAATGCTACTAGTTCTACCAACACCTCTATACTCAGGTTCATTCCCACACGCAGGACCCGGCTGTCATATCCTAGGATTACCTCTATTGACATTAGGTTCTCCTCCCGCTGAGTGGCTCAGGTTTGGCTTCCTTTGTTCTTGCCCTTTTGCCTCGCCTTTTCTCTTCATTGTGCCAAACACTCTCCACATACGTTTTTCGCGACACATATTGGTCACCACAGACTTCGCCCACTCCATCCTGTGCTGGGAACTTTAGCTTCATGTGATAGACAGATATTATTGTCTGAAATTGGCTCAGAGATGGCCGACCCTGCATGGCATTATACGAGGGGGGGTGCGTCCACTACCAGAAAATGCACCAACCTAGTCTACCTGAACGGGTCATCCCCTAGTGTGACCAGGAGGTTTACTGCTCCAAGGGGTCTCAGGGCTCCCCCCACAAAGCCTACCAGCGAAGTTGTGACCTCTTCTAACTCCACATTTAAACTCAACTTCTGAAAGCAATCATAGAACATAATATCCGCTGAGCTTCCTGTGTCGACAAATATCCGCCATATATTGTAATTAGAAACGGTGGCTGTTATGACTAGGGAATTCATGTGTGGGGCTAGGATACCGTTCTCATCTTCCGACCCGAAGCAAATGTTCGGGCTTGGTGCTAACTGTCTAACTTCACGCATTATTCTAGTCAGGTCTCTCGCAGCCCGTACATAACTGTTCTGGGTTCACCGGGAATGCTCATCCCATTCACCTCCCGTGACCATCAAGATTTCGCCTCCTGAGGTTGTCTATCCTTCTGTGTACTTATTCACCCACCATGTCGTCCTTCTTTGGTCTGGTATTGGTCTTTTATATAGGAGTCACATATGGGCCCTACCTTCTTTGCCCGCACAAATTCCTTGGGGTGTCCCGCTTGCACCATTCATTCTATTTCATCCTTCAAATGTGTGCACTCATCTGTGTCGTGCCCGTATTCATTGTGATACCGTAAAAACTGATTAGATTTTTCCTTCCTTAGTTTCTGAGAATACGTTCTAGGCCATTTGAGGTCGGGATGCTGCTCAATGGCTTGTAGAACTTCTCCTTGGGGTGAGGCCAAAGTTGTGTTTCTTGTCAAACCAAGGACGACCTCCTACCAGGTTAGTCCTGGGCTTCTTTATTAGGGCCCTATCTTCTTTTTCAGGCCATTCCCTTCACTTCTCTCCATCGTCTTTTACCCTCTAAGCCTCCTCCTATTGGATATATGTTTCTGCTCTTTCCAATAGCTCTCCGAATTTCAGTGCTGGCTTTACTACCAATGATTGGAAGAACTCTCCCTTCCTGAGCCCTTGGGCCAAAGCATTGACCAATAGCTCTTCAGATGCTGATGGCACTTCTAACTTGGCGTCTATGAATCGCTTGATATATCCCCATAAACCTTCACTCTCCTTTTATTTCAAATTGAACAATTCTAGCGGCATTTTTTGATATTTCCTGCAACTGGTGAGCTGGTGCAAGAGTGCCGAACTGAACTCATCATAGTTACTTATGGATTGTGGGGGCAACTGGCTAAACCAGATCTAAGCTGATTTCGTGAAGGTTGTCAGGAAGACCTGACACATTACCGCATCAGAAAATTTGTGCAAGGTAGCCGCGATCTCAAATCAGCTCAAGTGGTCCCACGGGTCTGTTGTCCCATTGTACTTAAAGCCCATAGACCGATAAGAGGACGGTAGATCATTGCGCATGACCGCCTCCATGAATGGGGTGCTCCTCCGTGCTTGGCCTACACCCGCACCTGCCATCTTTCGTTTAACTTCCCTGAACTCTTTCTACAGATTTTGCATCTGCTCAGTGAGGTCTGGGCTCTCCTCCTGTTCTTGGGCGGGAGCTCCGGCCATGCGCTAAGTAGTTCGGGGTGGCTCTGTTTCCAGCAGCTAGGTTGCTTTGGGGGGTGGTGATGAAATCTCAGCAAACTTCTTTTCCATAGCCACCTCCACCGCCTTGCCGATGAGGTCAGATAATTTCTTTAGAAAGGAACCATTCAGAAACCCTCCTTCGGTTTATGGGGCTCCTCTTGGAGGGGGTTACGTTGTGTTCGGCCTGGTTTCTTCTGATGGTCCCACTGTCTCTGGAATGCCCGTTGGTGCTGCAGAGCTTGGCATTCCGCCCAGCTCCGCCACTAGGTTTCTCCTGAGTCCATCTGATGCCATGTTTCCTTCTCACGCCTTAGCTTTGTTAAAGGTTCCAACAGACGGCGCCAATTATTTCGCCTTGAAAGTTATGCTGAAGACACCTACTCTTCTCCCTGAGAATATCTCGACCTGCTTCAACAAAAACAAGTCAGAAAGGACCACCAGAGGTTTTTCCGGTGGAAACCTCTCCGATTCTTAAGTCAGCTAAGCGTTTTAGATCGAAATAAGTGAAATCAGGAGAAGAATGCTTAGAATGTCATACCTCTCTCAGCCTTGAGGCTGAGGTATTTATAGTTTTCGCTCAGTGGGGCCTTTTTGAGATCTCGGAAAAAGAAAACTCGTAAATCTCGGGCCATTACACAAGACGACCTGACCTGGAAGCTTTCTTCCAGAGAACAGATCAGCTCTGTCGCTAAGTTCTCCTCATTCCTGACCTGACCTCTTGAAACCTTATCCAAGGCTCTGAATGAGGCTAATACAGTCTTTATCAGGCTATAGGCTTGTCTTCCACCTCATCTTACCTCCTTCTAAGCTCACTAAGCTGAACTTTCATTACTGCAGAAAATAGTTTTAAAGGCGGTTTTGGGAGACTTTTAAAGGCGGTTTTTGAACCGCCTTTAAACCCACCGCCGTAAATTTTTACGGCG
>BMAC01000017.1:1950714-1962081 GCA_014905375.1 Phtheirospermum japonicum
GACATGGCATCTGACTTTCTACGGTGGTTCTACGATAACCGCCGTAAAAAGTTGGATTTAAGGCTGTTCTACAAAACCGCCGTAGAATGTAAGTTTTGACGTCGGTTATTTGTGAACCGCTGTTAAAATAAGTTGGCTTCCAGTTTTAACGTCGGTTCTGTAATAACCGCCGTAGAATAGGTGAAGTTTTACGGCGATTGTTACAAAACAGCCGTAAAATGTGTCACTTTTACGGCTGTTTATAGTGAACCGCCGTTAAAATCAGTTGATATCCAATTTTAACGTCGGTTTTGATAAAACCGCCGTAAAATGACCTTTTTAACGGCGGTTTTAGCCACAACCGCCCTTAAAAGTATTTTTAAGGCAGTTTTCAGTGAACCGCCTTTAATTAACAGCCTTAGAAAGTTGTTTCTGTAGTAGTGTTTTATGTTCCTTTCATAATTAAATTCCGATTTAACAGTGCACGTCGGGGTCACTTGTAGACTTGGCAAGTCAACTCGGGTTGATCTCTCGAGGAATGGGAATCGGATTTAACGATGTTTATTATACTAATATCACAATTCTATCTAAAAACACACGGTCAAATGGGGTTTTGAAAAGATTTCAATTCCAATATTTTAAAGCAATAACGAAAGCTTCTTGTCTCGAGGGTGTCAATCTGTCGACAAGGGTTTAAAACGTAAAAGATTCATCAATCCTATATTACCACTAAATAAAGACATTTAAAACATTATAACAAGAAACTAATCACCGCCGTTCAACAAACTATCAATTGATTAACCAAAAACAATCGTTCATTCTATTATCAATATTCCAAACATAATCACAAACACTCCAAGAACACAAAGTTATTATTCTAAATCACCAACCTTAATAATCTACCAACATAACATCATCTACATACCATTCAATTGTTCCAATACCAACCAAATCCACTTTCAAAAACATCTAATCAAAAGACGAGTTTAGAGATTACAACTCATTGAACTAATTTCAACGCTAGAAGACGATGGACGAAAGCACTCCGAAAGCTGTGTAGAATCCCAAGGATTGTCACGATCCCAGAACCTTAGCCACGAGCGGAAGTTGCTGCGAACCGAACCTCGATACGGCGTTGCACGGATTTATATGAGAGGTATGAGAGATGTGTCAATCCCTCAACTTTTTGGGTGTATTTGTGATTCTCTAACCTATTCTTCAGCCCCCCAAAGCCGAATAATCGAACCCTAGCTGCTTCTGGAGTTTTAAAAACATTTTCAGCCATTTCGTAACTGAAAATTTCCAGAATCCTGCGTTCGCTCTTGTCCGATCGGACAGATGCCTTGTCCGATCGGATGAAAGCTACTCTCCGTCAGTTCGATCGGTGCGTCAGCTTCCCCGGTCGGTGTGCGTTTCATCAGTTGCACCGATCGGAGATATAAGATGTCCGATCGGTGGATGTCCTTTTGGGTTACTTGTGAGTGTTTCTTCTTCAATCTTCGTGTTTCGAATCCACCGGACGCTCTAGCTGTATGAGAAAATCACACAATTATTCTCAAATGGACTAATTATTGATCAATAAGTCAGAAATTTAAGTAAAAAGACGAAAACTGCAAAATGATGCAATTCAACCTAGTCTTAACCCGAAAAGAGAATAAAAAGACTAAAATAAGACTCAATTATATACAGATTCGTAATAAAAACGTACGAATCAACAACCCCATGCTTAATTGGTTTGTTCGTCCTCAAACAAACGAAAGAATCAATATCAAGAGAAGTGATGATGGTAAGAGCTTAGAGTCATGTTGTGCATATAGTTTAGTTTTGCAAATATAAACACTTTTGTCGAAAACCATGAAGCTAACTCGTATTACTGTTTCACCTCGAAATCTAAGAATACGTCCTCTCAAAATGGAAATATATAACGGTGCACTCATTCGCTCGTATTTTCCAAAAGGTAAGTGTATATGCTCGGATCAACATAAACATGAATTCAACGACTCGTGTAAATTAAAGACTCATTCATCGCATAAGTGAGCACATTCAATCAAGAATCGGATTAGGACTTTTAAGGGTTGTAGTGTAGGCTCTTTGGTAAGGTATGTCATATATAAATATGTGTGGCTAACTTGTGAACAAACGCAATCAATAACTCACTCATTCTTACCTTAAAGCATAGAGCATAGCTTGCTCCTCATTCCTCCCAAAACAACCATATACGATTATTTTTAGCCTTTTATAGCTAAAATTATTTCTATCCCCAAGACCCTAATATTTGCCTTTATAAATAGGATTTATTTTTAACATCTAGATGCTCTTATGAAATTAAGCACCCTTAATTTCAATTTATTATTTATTTTAATTATTATTTATATTTATATATATATACCCTTCGGTCGCCATACCCAATGATCAGATTAAACTCTAATCTTACACACTTTTTCGAAATAAGAGCATACAATAATTCTTGTGGCTATTAAAAAGATGGAATAAAAGCTCGAGGGGGCTTATTTGGGAATTTTAGTAGTTTTTATTTATTAATAAGGCTGGAATTGGGTTTTATATGTGCCTATTGTCATTTTCAAAATCCAATGTACTCATGCGACTAAGAGACTTCTCAAGACACTTATCGAATCACAACACGCAATGTTGATAAACACACAAGGCTTCTTACAAGGTTTAACTCAAACTTTTGAGAATGAGGTGATCGAGTTTTTAAGAGTTTTGCAAAATTTGTAACGACAAAGTGTTGTTTTAAATATATATATAAGTAGTTTTTGAAAATTCAGCACTTTAAACAAGCTCAAAAGACTCTAAACCTTTTACCACATAATACATGATTTCGACAGGCATGCCAATACAAACACAATTAAAGCAAGGGCAAATATTCAACAAAAGTTGTCATAAATGGTTGACCAACGTCATGTTACGAATTTGTGACTATGTTACTCAAAGATGGTTTAACTAAAACATGCATGGACTTAAAACCCCAAAAACGGACATAGGTGCAATGTCCGATCGGTTAAGAGTGAACTCCGATCAGTCTAGAATCCAGAAATTTTTTGACAGGTTGGTTAACCCTGAATCTCCGATCGGACTGCCAGTCCCCCCCCCCCCCCCCCCCTTTTTGAAAGATTAAGCAAACTCCTGGTTGCTAAAATAAGAGTATGAATATGGGGAATACAAAAGTGCATATAACCAACACATGCAAATGAATAACCAAGAGTTAACATAGTCATCACCAAACAAGAATAAAAAGAAATAATGGTACAATAACCCGAATAAACATTAAATATCCTAGAAAGCGATAAAAGTGGGATAGAGTGGTGATACAGCTGGGGCATGGGCCTGCCTATTGGTCCATGTCGTCCAGAGGCGGAGGTGGGTAGCGGTACTCGAGACGTGAAAGGTGCTCATCAATTTGAATGAGGTGTTGATGATTTGCCTCAACGCTTCCGGCCAATCGGGCAAGATGCTGAGAAGTTTCCGCCCAGATGTTGCCCAAATTCGTCATTGTGCTCCGGAAGTAACGAGCCTCCTCTCTCGCTGCCCAGGCATCCCGTCGAGCGTTCCTCGCGTGCTCCTCTTGGTGGATGCACAATTCTCCCATTTGAGCAATCATACGCGCTTGGAAGTCCTGCTGCTGCTGCCACTGCTCGTCGGAGAAATAAACGCCGCCTCCATAGTCATCATGCTCGTAAGTATGGGAACCGGTATTCCCATTTCCTCCATTGCCCTCGCTCATGTTCACATCCATATTTTCCTCCTCAACTTCTTCAGTGTCACCGTCGTTTTCATCGCTCTCATCATTTTTCTCGGTATCGTCAATATCGGAATCCTCGACTACTTCAGCTCTCAACCTCTCCCCTTGTGACATGAATGTCAGAATAGTGACACTCCGCCCATTGCTCATTCGACTCTCGACCATCATCCCCACAC
Source organism: Phtheirospermum japonicum (assembly GCA_014905375.1). Lineage (NCBI taxonomy): Eukaryota > Viridiplantae > Streptophyta > Magnoliopsida > Lamiales > Orobanchaceae > Phtheirospermum > Phtheirospermum japonicum. The sequence goes on from BMAC01000017.1 coordinate 1,954,633, forward strand.
TCGGGTATACGATGTCGTCGTCATATGGGTCGCAACCTTGGTGTTGAGCGAGGACCGTGATAAAGGCTCCAAGAGTGAGTTTTGCCATTTTCTTGTCTCGGACTTGTTGGACGTTTTCGATCGCGGCGATCAAAAGTGGGTAAATGTTTGCGTTACCTCGATGGTATGCAATCCACAATGCTTTCAAATCGGTAGCCGAAATTCTCGTGGCGTCCTCTTTGCCCAAGAACACTTGCATGAAAAACTTATACGTAAGATACACGGCATTGGATCGTAAGCATGTCGAGTTAAAACGGCATCCGGGTTATGGTGGTGCTCCCGAGAGTTTGGCCCACCAATCATTCTTATTGTAGTCGTCGATTTCGAAACCTGGTCTCGGGTTTTTTCGGCTATCGATCCCAAAGATTTCATCGAGGTCATCAGTCGATGTGTGGAATGTTTGGTTCCAGAAATGACACTCGAAGCTCCCATCGGCTAACGTTTGAAACATCGTGAAGAACTCGAGCATAAGGGTTAAAAACCCATGTTGGTGGAAACCGGCCCACTTCCTTAGTTGTAGGGCGCCGATGCCCTTGAGGAACTTTTCTACCGTTTTATCTCCTCCGTCGGCCTCCTCCTCCCAAAATTCGATGCTGGTGAAACGGGGCTGGTAGACGTCCCGTTTAACTAGGTATTTGTATAGTGTGACCTCGCGTTCGTCTTTGAGGTAAAAAGGAGCTAACCCACCTTGGGTGTTGCTCGGGCCTGCGCTTGAAGTTCTTCCTCGCTTCTGATGATTACCGGGTGCCATGACGGATGCAAAAACTCACAACAAGCAACTTAATTTCTCACAGACCTTTCGTCGAACAAGTAGTGTGCGCCTTAAGAACTCAACACTTCAAGTTCCAAATTGTGCAAAACAAAACTCCAATTCCCACAACACCTGCAACTCAAACTCCCAATCAGTTCAATATAGTCGAGTCACAGCCATAATACCTTAAATTTCTTGTTTTGGAAACGGTGGGAAAGCTTGGTGCGATTTGGGGATGTTGGTCTTGATTCCCAAAATCTTCGGCCGGAAACAATTGGGTGTGTTTCAGTCACCGATCGGACGCGTTGTTTGCCTTGAAGTTTCGAGTGGTGAAGTTGCAAGTGCGAATTTTGTATTTTTGCTCTGCAAGGGAAGGAGAAACTGAGTTTAGGGTAAAGTGTTTTATGTCTGAAATAATCGGTGTTTTATAATCTGGGCTGACGTTCGATCGGTATGTTCGGTAGTCTGATCGGACTGGATTCCAGTGGGTTTTCACCGATCGATCCAGGAGTTTGACCGGTCGGACTGCGGTCCAGTGAGTTTTGACCGGTCAGTTGTAGCGTTGAACCGGCCGGTCTGTACTGTTTCCCATTTTTTTAATATATAATTTTATAGTTATTATTATAATGATGCCCTGTAAGAATTAACAACGAAAAACAAGTATGAGTCATTCAATTCATAAGACTAAAATAACTCATTTATTCAATAATTCGAGCAAAGATGCTCGTTTATTTAAGACAAATACCTGTCTCTTATACACATCTAGATGTGTATAAGAGACAGCCCTTGCATGGTGATAACTTTCCTGAAATAGTCTCCCGTGCGGACAGTCCGATCAGTGTCAATTCGTGTCCGATTGGACACCCCTACCTGTAGTCGTCCGACTGGTGGTCAATAGGTCACCGACAGGTCAGTCCTGGAAGTTCAAAATTTGCTCGTTCAACCTGCAGTGGCACCTGCCAACTACTCTACCCAACGAATAAACACAAACATATACACTAAAGAAAGAAGAAAAATATACAAGAAAAGCTTGGGTTACCTCCCAAGAAGTGCAACGTTTAACGTCTTATGCTTGACGATACCTCAGACGTGCTTCAACCCTCTTGAGGGGGATCATTGAGTATCATCACTTCGTGATCCCTCTGCGAAATTGGTCCCCCATGATACATTTTCACACGATGGCCATTGACTCGGAAGGTAGAGTTGCTCTTCTCATCAAGCAAAGTCACGACTCCAAATTCGTTTATATCGGTAATCAAGAATGGACCGCTCCATTTTGACCTCAATTTCCCTAGGAAGAGTTTGAAGCGAGAGTTAAAAATCAGAGCTAGCTTTCCGACTTCCAATCCTTTGTGGACGAGTTTCTTGTCATGTGCTTCCTTCATTTTCCGCTTTCTCGCCCATGCCGTCTCGTACGAGTCGTTGCGAATTTCCTCCAACTCGCTTAGCTCAAGCTTCCTATACCCTCCGGCCTCATTCAAATCAAGGTTCAATGTACGAATTGCCCACTCCGATCGATGCTCCAACTCGACGGGAAGGTGGCACGCTTTTCCATAAACCAACCAAAATGGGCTCATGCCCAACACTGTTTTATAGGCTTGCGGTAAGCCCACAGTGCATCAATTAGCTTTGCTGCCCAGTCCTTACGATTCAGTTTCATGGTTTTTTCTAAAATCGCCTTGATTTGCCGATTGCTTGTCTCTACTTGTCCCGAGGTTTGTGGATGATAAGGGGTTGCCACCTTGTGACGCACCCCATACTTGCTCATCAGTCGATTAAAGACTCTATTGCAGAAATGGCTACCCCCGTCGCTTATGATTGCTCTTGGCATGCCGAATTGACTGAAGATGTTCTCCTGAATGAATTTAAGGACGATCTCGGATCTAGCTCTCCTTGTGGGAATTGCTTCCACCCATTTCGATACGTAATCTACTCCTTGTTTTTCATATAATTGTTGTGTTTTTCTTAGTGTTTTTAGATAAATTTTTATATTGATTTTAGTAGTTTTGAGTCGTTTTTCGTTAGATTTTTAGGTCATTTTTCTTGTTTTAGTGTTTTTCGTGTTTCTTGCCAACTTTATATTTAATTTGGTTTAATTGGTTCAATTACCTTGAGGTTTGGTGAAATTCTTGAGTTTTTATGTTCAAAATCTCTATTTATAGGCTAAGGCATTGAGGACCAAAATTCAGGCCAAGAGAGGCTCAAAAATGCCCAAACATTCTGGAATGGTTGCCGTGGCTCGCCAAAACTCGCGCCTGCGCGCGCCCGCTCGCGCCACCCGCGCCCCGCCACGCGCCAGCGCGCGCCTCTGCGTGCCAGCCGCCGGCGCTCCCGGCAGCACCTGCTCGGCAGCGCCCGCACAAGCCCGGCAGCACTCGCCAGCACCCGCGCGCGCCTGCGCACGACCTCTGGCCACGTCTCGCCTGCGCCTGCGCGCAGCCTCACGCCTGCCCGCGCCATCCCGCCAACACTCGCCCGGCTTGCGCGCAGCATCGCACCCGCGCGCCAACCTGCCGACCACTAGCGCCCAGGCTCGGCCATGGCCGAGCCACATCGAGCCATGGTCGAGCCATCTCGAGCCATATCGAGCCAAAATGTGCCAAAAAGCTAGCCAAGGGTCTAGGAAGGTGCCTCCGGGTCAAACTTGGTCAAACCCGGGAATTTTAAGCCTCTAAGGCTATTTTGGCCCATTTAAACCCAATTAAATGTAATATAAATAGTAGACTTCTTTCATTTTGTAGGACACCTCTCATTTTCTCCCAACCCAAGCATGGGTTTGGGATTAAAAAATCATCTCTCTAGTTTTTTTAAGATCTAATTTCTCTCTCTTAAGTTTTAGATGCAATTTCAAGCTTTGATGTAATTTCTTTTCTAGATTTAGATTTACTTTCATGCTTGGCCTTGGGTTTGTAAGCCTAAGAAGAATCCAAATACTCCTTTGGATTGTTACTTTTGATGAAATTTCATTCAAGCTTTGTTTCATTTCTCAATTCAAGTAAGTCTCCTTTCAATTTCATGTTTTATGCTTTAATTCCATGCTTGTTCTTCATGTTTCATGCATTTTTCTTCATTTCATGCTTTTTTATCTTAGCACCTTGAATTCATGATGAAACTTATGATTTGGCTATGGAATCTAGATGAGTGACACGCTAGATCATAGATCGGGTCTTGGATCGTCTTGATTTTGAATCTCTCACATGCTTTATTTGCAATTTTATTTTTATGCTTTGTTTCATGCTTAATCCTAGATCTAGGCTTTGTTTCTTGTTATTTTCCTTAAAGTTTTAAACTTTCTTGTTAATTTTCATTGCTCTTTACATCCATGCTTTCAATTTTTGGTAATTTGCATTATTTGAGTTTTTATGCATAGTTGTACCTTGTGCTTGCATGCTTGTACTTGGTGAAACAATGCTTGTTTTTGCTTATTTTCATCAATTGCTTGCATTTTCAATTAAGGCATACGACCGAGGCATCCTACCAATTTTTCACTTTCATTCTTAGGATAGTTTAGCTATTTTATTTGCTTTATTTTCATTTTTCCTTTTATTTTCCAAGCTTGAAACACATTGAATACTTCAATCGAATCGAATTCCGATAATACCGAGCCATGAACCCATTGAATATATTTCAACACCAAGAAAACTATGAAAACAAAATGGCGCCGTTGCGACTCGGCTTGGTTAAGGCTTTCGATTTGATTGTTGTATCTTTGTGTTTTTGGCTTGCTTTGTTATTTGACGTTTTTTGTGTAGAATGTTAGGTTCTTATAGCTATGGTGGATATATTCCCGACATGGGAGGGCATGGTGCAGACCATGTCGGGATTGGATCGATGTATAATGGAGTTGGCAACGTGGGAGGGCATGGTGCAAACCACGTTGCCAATGGTGGATATGGATATGGGCAACCCGGCATGGGAGGGCATGGTGCAAACCATGTCGGGTTTGATAGTTTCTCGGGTGTGAATGGTTATGGAGCTCCAAATTCCTATCCGAACGTGCAAGCTCCATACTCCTATCCGATCGAGCAAGCCCCGACTTCCGGCTCATATGGCTATGGTGCTCCACAAAATTATCCGAGCATGCCGAGCCCGAATCCCGACCCATACGATGGCTCTCTCACTTKTAATTTCAATTATGCCTCATTTGATGCCACCTATGGCACTCATGATTCCGATCCGTATGCGTACTTTGGAAGTTCGAGGTCTAATGACCAAAACGCCCTTCCCGCCTTTGATATTCCGGTGCATGCTCCTATTCCACCACCCGATCCGACTCTCTTAGCCATGTTGCAAGAAGTAAATGCGTTGATCACTAAGTGTGATGCTCTTAATGCTAAGTGTGACGCTCTTGATGCTAAATTGGATCAAGTTGCGAGCAATATTGATATGCTTAAACGAGCTCATGCGGATTCCTTACTCATGGACATGCTTCAAGAGTTATTCGAAGAAGCGTATATGGAGGCCAAGACTAATGAGGAGGTGGTTAGCCCGATTATCGATATAGAGGGATGTTGTGAGGATGAGCCCCTTGTTCTTCTTGATGAGCCCGTTGTGCCTCTATTTGACCCCGTTTTGGGTGAAGATGATTCTCGATGTGTCGTTGGGGGCAACGCCGACTTTTTAGAGGGGGAGATGGGGGTTATTGATGATGATCTTGAAAAAATTGACGATTATCTTGAGGAGTATGAGGAGAGCGAGTCGATTATTATCCTTGCAAACCCCCACCGAGAAGAAAAGGAGGAGAGGATGGTTAAAGGGGTTGATGTTCTTAAAAGTGCTATTGATTGGATACCGGGAGTGGTTGAGGGAGTTAGTTCTTTGAATTCGAGTCTTGGAGATATAGTGAGAGCGGGGATGATGAGGTTGCTATTGGAGGGCTTGATGTTCGTAATGCCCAAAAGCGAATGGGTGAAGCCCATTGACTTGGTGCCCAAGACGAGCGGCTTGTTAGCTCTTAAGGATAAAGAAGGAGGGTTGTTGGCCACAAGGGCTACAATGGGTTGGAGGATGTTGATCAATTTTAAAAAGTTGAAAGTGGCTACCAAGAGAGATCGTTTCCCTCCCCCGTTGCTCGACCACGTGTTGGAAAATGTACCCGGCCATTACTCTTTTTGCTTTTGGGATGAGTCGGGTCACTTCAAAACAACAATTCCACCCGAGAATCGACCCATGACGACTCCTATTTGCCCAATGAAAACACTAACCGGCCACTATTCTTTTCACTTCCTAATTGAGTCATCGGGCCACTATAAAACCACCATTCCACCCGAGGACCGAGCCGAGATGAGTTTTGATTGTCCGCTTGGAACGTTTGCTTTTTGGCAGATCTTATTTGAGCTATGCAATGCGCCAGGAACGTTCCAACGAGTGGATCCTCCCGACAAGGAGGAGATCATTTTGATGGACCCTCCCGTGATCTTTCCACCTTGATAAAAAAAAAGGGGAGTACGTCAAGCTAGTGACGTAAAACAAGCGCTTCTTGGGAGGCAACCCAAGTCTTCTTTCTTTCTTTCTTTTATTGAAAAAAAAATCCAAAAACATTAAAAAATCCAAAAATCCAAAAATATTTGAAAAATTGAAAAATATAAAAATTGTGTTGTCTTTTGGGTTCTTTTTCTTTTATTTTTGATTTTGTAGGTTTAGTTTTCCGACTTCGACCATTGGACTTTTGATGAGATTGGTAACGTTCATGAAGCTGGGAGACACTAGCCATGCTCGATTTTTGCTTAGATTGCTTGGATTATTAGGTGGACCCCACCGAGCTCGACTCAAAACTCGCTCGGTTAAGGAAGTTTCTATTCACCCTCCCTTTTACTTTATTTTCATTAAAATGCAATGAGGGCATTGCATGGTTTAAGTGTGGGGTAGTAGGGTAGGTGGTTAGGGTCTGGATTTTTATCGAAAAGCATGTTTTGTTGTTCTTAACTCGAGCCTTGGCGAAGTGACGCATTCTTGGCGAAGTGACGCTTACTACTTGCGCTTTTATATGGTTGAGTCGATTTTTGTGTCTTTTGCGTCTCGATTACATGTTTGAACAACTCCACGTGCTTGGAAGTTTGAATAGTTTACTTGTCGAGTTTTTGCATGTTTATGGCCTCTTGTGTGAGGGGCTAAATTTTTTGTGCTTCGTCCAAACCCGCCTATATATATATATAATCAACATTTTCTCGTGAAAAGATTGCAAAGCTCTAAAAGCTCTTTTGACTTCTGAGTGAAAAGAAGCAAATTCAAAAATGCTTCTAAGTGTTGTGAAAATAAAAGTCGGGAAAGTGTGTGAATAGATGAAAAGGGGTTTCGAATGAAAGTTTGGCAAATTGGAAAGGTGAAGCGATTATAAGCTTCGGGTTTTAGAAATTAGGATTTTGTGTGTTATTGATCACGTTTGATCGTGTGTTAGCCACTATATCCAAATATTACATACCCTTACCAAAGAGCCAACATTACAACCCATAATAAAGACCTCTTTCGATTCTTATTTGGTCATGTACTTGAGCAATTTTGAGCGTCTGATTTGTGAAATCTTGACAAGGTGCATGCATTGTCCGACTCGAGCGTAAACACGTCCTATATACACTTGAGCGGATTGAGCGAACACCCTCAAAATTCCATTTGAGAGGAAGTCATCGATTTGGCTTGCATTTGAGAAAGAGTAATACGAG
>BMAC01000017.1:1962381-1983259 GCA_014905375.1 Phtheirospermum japonicum
CAATGCTTGATGATAGCGAGTTTATGTTAATATTATCATCGCATTAATAAGGATAAGCACAATGATTTTTCTTTTTACATAATGTTCATTGCATGTACACTCTCGATTCCTTTTCGTTGTTCGAGGACAAACAAACCGATAAGTGTGGGGTAGTTGTTTTGCATGTAATTATTGTGTTTTTCTTTGTGTTTTTCTTCGTGTTTTTAGATAGATTTTTATATTGATTTTAGTAGTTTTGAGTCATTTTCCGTTAGATTTTTAGGTCGTTTTTCTTGTTTTATTGTTTTTCGTGTTTCTTGCCAACTTTATATTTAATTTGGTTTAATTGGTTCAATTACCTTGAGGTTTGGTGAAATTCTTGGGTTTTTATGTTCAAAATCTCTATTTATAGGCTAAGGCATTGAGGACCAAAATTCAGGCCAAGAGAGGCTCAAAAATGCCCAAACATTCTGGAATGCTGGCCTAGTCTCGCGCCACCCGGGCCCCGCCGCGCGCCAGCCGCCCGGCGCTCCCGGCAGCACCTGCTCGGCAGCGCCCGCACAAGCCCGGCAGCACTCGCCAGCACCCGCGCGCGCCTGCGCGCGGCCTCTCGCCACGTCTTGCCGGCACCTGCGCGCAGCCTCGTGCCTGCCCGCGCCCGCGCGCGCCATCCCGCCAACACTCGCTCGGCTCCTGCGCGCAGCCTCGCGCCTGCCTGCGCCCGCGCGCCAACCTGCCGATCACCAGCACCCAGGCTCGGCCATGGCCGAGCCACATCGAGCCATGGTCGAGTCATCTTGAGCCATATCGAGCCAAAACGTGCCAAGAAGCCAGCCATGGTCAAGGAAGGTGCCTCCGGGTCAAACTTGGTCAAACTCGGGAATTTTAAGCCTTTAAGGCTATTGTGACCCATTTAAACCCAATTAAATGTAATATAAATAGGACCTCACTCTCATTTTGAAAAACACCTATCATTTTCTCCCAACCCAAGCATGGGTTTGGGATTAAAAAAATCATCTCTCTAATTTTTAAGATCTAATTTCTCTCTCTTAGGTTTTAGATGCAATTTCAAGCTTTGATGTAATTTCATTTCCAAGATTAGATTTAATTTCAAGCACCTCCTTGGGTTTGTAAGCCTAAGAAGAATCCAAATACTCCTTTGGATTGTTTATTTTTGATTCAATTTAATTCGAGCTTGCTACTCTTTCCTTTAATTCAAGTAAGTTTCCTTTCAATTTCATGTTTTATGCTTTATTTCTATTCTTGTTCTTCATTTCCATGCTTGTTCTTCATGTTATGCTTTTTACCTTAGCACCTTGAATTCATGATGAAACTTATGAATTGGCTATGGAATCTAGATGAGTGACACATCTAGATCATAGATCGGCTCTTGGATCATCTTGATTTTGAGATTTTGCTATGCTTTATTTGCAATTTTATTTTTATGCATAGTTTTAGGTTAAATCGTAGATCTACTCTTTGTTGCTTGTTATTTTCCTTAAAGTTTTAAACTTTCATGTCAACTTTTATTGCTCTTTACATCCATGCTTTCAATTTTTGCTAATTTGCTTTATTTGAGTTTTTATGCATAGTTGTACCTTGTGCATGCATGCTTGTACTCGGTGAAACATTGCATTTTCTTGCTTATTTTCATTATTGCTTTGCATTTTCTTTTATTTGAGGCATACGACGAGGCATCCTAACAACTTGCAATTTCAATTCCTAGGATAGTTTAGCCATTTTAATTATTTTATTTTCATTTTCTTTTATTTTTCCAAGCTTGAAACACATTGAAACCTTCAATCGAATCGATTTCCGATAATACCCAGCCATGAACCCGTTGATTTATTTCAACACCACAAAAACTCTTCTAACACTCCTACGAGTATGTACTCGTAGTCTCCACTCCTCGGAAAAGGGCCCATGAAATTGATGCCCTAAATGTCAAAGATCTCGATAACTTGATTGGGTACCAAGGGCATTTCGTCCTTTTTCCCTATTGCTCCCGAACGTTGGCACCTATCGCATGTTTTGCAATATTGGTGTGCGTCAGCAAAAAGTGAGGGCCAGTAGAATCCAGCTTGAAGAACCTTGAAGGCTGTTTTCTGACTTCCGAAGTGTCCTCCCTCGTCATGGCAAAATCTTAGCACGTCTATCTTTTCTTCGTCTGGTATGCATCTTCAAAAAAGCCCATCCTTGCAATGCTTGTAAAGATACGGATCGTCCCAAAAGAAACTCCTGCATTTAAACAAAAATATCTTTCTTTCTTGCGAAGAAAGATGGTTAGGGATAATCTTACAAGCAAGGAAATTCACAAAATTGGCATACCATGGTTCGTTGATTTCTTCGACGGTGCTTGCGCTTTCATAAGGAAACACATCATCTACAAACCCGTATTTATTCGCTTCTCCTTCCACTAGCATGCGAGATAGGTGATCGGCAACCACGTTTTCGCTTCCTTTCCTATCCTTAATCTCAACGTCGAATTCTTGCAAGAGAAGAATCCAACGAATCAATCTACGCTTACTTTGCATTTTGGCGAATAAGTGATGAAGTGCCGCATGATCAGTGTGCACGATAACTTTGGAACCGTCGATGTCTAATGAGAACACAACCGTGAATAACTCTCATTCCGTAGTAGTGTAGTTGCGTTGGGCGCTATTCAACATATAGCTGGCATAGTAGATGACCCTCAGCATTTTATCTACCCGTTGGCCCAAAACTGCCCCGACTGCCTCGTTCGAAGCGTCATACATTATCTCGAAAGGAAGAGACCAACCCGGAGCAACTACCACTGGTGCTTTTGTCAATTTTTCTTTCAAAATGTTAAAGGCACTAAGACACTCACCATCAAATTCAAAAGGCACATCCTTCCCAAGTAATTTACATAACGGGCGACAGATTTTTGAAAAATCTTTAATGAAACGTCTGTAAAAGCCCGCATGTCCCAAAAAGCTCCTAACTCCTTTGACATCCTTAGGGGATGGGAGAGTTTCAATGAAGTTGATTTTTGCTTTATCAACTTCCAACCCCTTGCTAGACACCACATGTCCCAATACAATCCCGCTTTTCACCATGAAGTTCGACTTCTCCCAACTCAAGGTTAAGTATGACTCAACACAACGCTCAAGTACTTTTGTTAAGTTTTTAAGACAATGAGAAAAGAGAGAGCCAAATACCGAGAAGTCATCCATAAAGACTTCGAGAAAATCATCGATGAATTCGGTGAAAATGGAGATCATGCATCTCTGAAAGGTTGCTGGGGCATTGCACAAGCCGAAAGGCATTCTCCGATAAACAAATGTGCCAAAGGGGCACGTGAATGTGGTCTTTCTCTGATCCTCCGGAGCAATTACAATTTGGTAGTAGCTGGAAAGTCCGTCTAGAAAGCAATAGTACTCATGCCCTGCTAGCTTGTTAAGTAATTGGTTCATGAATGGGAGTGGGAAATGGTCCTTTCTCGTCGCTGCATTGAGCTTGCGGTACCAATGCACATTCGCCACCCGGTGGTTAAGCGTGTTAAGACGATTTCTCCCTTCTCATTTTCCACGATTGTGATGCCCCCTTTCTTTGGAACGACGTGTACTGGGCTAACCCACTCGCTATCGGAGACAACATATATGATACCTTCTTCGATTAGCTTGAAGATCTCCTTCTTGACTACCTCTTTAAGCGTAGGGCTTAAACATCGTTGTCCCTCTCGTATAGATTTCGCTCCTTCCTCAAGATCAATCCGGTGCATGCATGTGATCGGACTTATCCCCTTGATGTCACCGATACTCCATCCTATCGCTTGCTTGTATTTTTTTAGAACTTCGATGAGTTCTCTTTCTTCATGATCCGCCAATTCCGCAAATATAATTACCGGCTTCCTCTCGTTAGCCTCGAGAAACACGTACTTGAGATGGCTTGGAAGCGGTTTAAGTTCCAACTTGGGTTCCAAGGTAGGTCCAATTGTTTGCTTGACCATGGGTGCCTCATTAATCTCGAAAAGAGTGACTACCCCCTCCGTGTTCGAATCAAACCCTTTGTCCTCGATGTTATCGTTCCACCGAGTCTAGGTAAGAGCAATCGGGACCAACCATAGGTGAAGGAATATTTTGGGTATCTTTAAGCGAGAACGTCGCTGAGTCCCCAAATACGGAGAGTGTCATCTTCCCTTGTCCGACATCGATTAAGGTGTGTGAAGTTGCCATGAAAGGTCTTCCCAATAGAATGGTGTGCTCCTTACTTGCCGCATCCACTTCTCCGACATCCAAAATGATAAAGTCCACGGGTACTACCAATGATCCGACCTCCACTAAAATGTCTCGACCACTCCCAAAGGATATCGTAATGAACGGTCTGCCAGTTGAAGCCGTAAGCTTGTTGGCTTCATTCTTCCAAGGTTGAATTGCTTGTATAGGGCAAAGTGCATCAAATTGATCCCCGCCCCTAAGTCGTGCATCCCACGAGCTTTTTGTCCATCTCCAGGGGTTATCATAATGCAAAAACTCCCTGGGTCTTTTGCCTTAGGTGGCAGTGTATTGTGGAAAATTATGCTCACCTCCTTGGATAAGACCATTCGTTCATTCCCCTCCATTTTCCTTTCTTTGGTCGCAAGTTCTTTGAAAAACTTGACGTAGGCAGGCATTGCCTTGATCACGTCAAATAGTGGAAGGTTTACGTTCACGTCTTTCAGCATGTTGTAAAGTTCCATGAACTTTTTTCTCTCCTTTGCTGGTTTGAGATGGTTGGGAAACGGAATAGCATCCCTTATGACTTGTTGTGGCCTTTGTTCTTCTTCAGCTCTCTTGTCCGATCGGTCAGTATTACTTGTCCAGTTGGTAAAAACCTCCTGTCCTCTACTCTGATCGGACTCTGGGTCGGTGTGATCGGTCAAAACCTTCTGGACTCCGAACCGGTCGGTCGTCTTCACAGTCCGATCGGTCTAAAATCTTCTGGACTCCGGTCCGATCGGTCAGACCTTTGGCTGCATTTTTCTGATCTGTTTCTGCACATTTCAGTTGGAAAGTTCCCGTCAATGATCCTGGAACATATGGGTTACTTGATTTGTGAATTTTACCCAATGTTCCTCCTTCACCATTTGAACTTGGTTCTTGTTCACCTTGTCTATCCACCGTTTGCTCGTCTTCAGAGTCTTGTTTCTCAGCTTCTTGTACTCCGTTATCGACCTCTTTTCCACTGCGTAACACATGCACTGCCATTGATTGCTGGGGTTGTCTGGGTAGCTTTCCCGGATCGCTCATCATTTTTGCCATTGAAGCCGAGAGTTGCCCTATCATCATCTCTAGATTCTCCAGTTGCTTCCTCATTCGCTTGCCTTCCTCGATTGTACGAAGTGTTTCCTCCCGATTACGTAGAGTCTCGTGCTCTAGTTGTTGATGCCTTAATCTTAGTTCATTGTCGGGATTAATCGGAAGTGGCATTTGTTGCTGTGGTGGCACTTGCTGAAATTGTTGTTGTTGTGCTTGTTGGTAATGCGGTTGTGGTGCTTGTTGATATGGTTGTTGTGGTGGCTGATATTGTTTCGGAGGGTATTGAGAATAGTTGCCTTGCCCCTTATTATGGTAAGAGTTTTGGCCATTCGGTTCTCCTTGGATCTTGTTTGGAAATGGCCGTGAGTCCGGTTGCTTGGAGTTGGGTACGTAATTCAAGTGTTTCAGCACGTAACTCGAGCTTGAATTGTATTGTCCAGTAAATTTCTTCCCATACTTGTTATTGGGTTGATAATCTTGGACCGCATTCACCTCTCCTTCCTCTTCGTCGTCAAATACAACATTACACGTGTCCATTTCATGTCCCACTACTCAACATTTTTCGCACATCAAAGGCGGAGGTGTCGAAGGTTCCTCCTCTCCCTTCATTTTACTCGTCAATAGTGCGACTTGCTTTGTTAGCTCCTCGATTTGGATTGTTGGGACTTTGTATTTCCTCGGTCGGAAACTTGTTTGCTGCGATTTCTCGCTCATGTGCTCGAATAAGTCCCAAGCCTCTGTGGCGGTCAATTCTCCAAAATGTCCGGCCTTTAATTCTACTTGCTGCTTGTAGACTGGAAATAGCCCTTCATGGAAATAATTATTTACCATCTCGGCGCTATTGTTGTGGTGTGGGCATTTTTGTAAGAGACCTTTATATCGTTCCCATGCTTCGTAGAATGATTCTCCCTCCATTTGTTCGAAGTTTGTGATCTCTCTTTGAAATTTAGCCGTTTTTGAGCGGAGTAGAACCTACTCACAAACTTTTTGTATACCATCTCCCAATTAGTCAGAGAATTGGGCTGCAACGACAAAAGCCAATGCTTCGCTTTGTCCTTCAAGGCTATAGGAAATCATTTCATTCTCAATTGATCTTAATGCAATCCAAGATGCGGAATTCTTCCCACCACGAGATAAGATTCCCGAATGAAATTCAATGGATCTTCATTGAGTATGCCGTGAAAGGTAGGAAGTTGGTTCACGATGCTCGCCTTCAAATCATAGTCTCTTTCCGCGGGGCCTAAGACTATCACGCTGCTGTATGATCCAATCATTGGAAAGAGGAGATCTCCTTGACGACGTTCATTTGGGTATCGGCGCTCTCTCCTTCCTCCGAAGTTAGATCGTGTTCCATAATTTCTTTCCTCCCCATACTCCTCGTAATACCCATAATCACGCTCCCCCCGTAGTTTTCAAAATTATCATATCCATCGTTTCAAAAATTCTCCCTCTGCCAAGCGTTGAATGGACGTCCCTCCCTCTTATTTTGATTGTCGTTCCGCTCTCATTCAAAGTTCTCATGCCTTTGGTGGTTCCGTTGGTTGTTTTGGGGCTCGGGCCCTCCATAACCACCATTTTTATGCTCGAACTCTCGGTTTGCTCGAGTGTTGTAAGCTCGAGCCTCTTCTCGGTTCTGAAATCGTTGAGGAGGTTGTTGGTAAGTAAGGTTCTCTTGCATCATGATTTGATGATCGCCCCTCGGTTGTTGTTCCCCATTGTTTGCTTGGTTTGGGGCTCTTGGTTCTTCATTATGGAGTAGAGGTGGATTTATGGGTTCTTCATCTTCGTTATTATCCATTTGCTCCTGTACGTGCACATCGTCAATGTGTGGTGCTCCATATGGATCATCGCGAGGAGGGGTTTGGGTGTTTCGTCCCCTCCCTCGTCCACCATTCTCTCCTCCTCGTCCTCCAAGAGGTGGGTTCTCTGCCATGTTTGTTGAACTTTCTTCTAAAAGATTCCCTTCGGTCGAAGGAAATAGTTGTCTTGGTCTCGACACGCGTTCGATGCTATTGATGAATGGGGTTAATTCTCCTTTAAGGCTTCGTCGACCTTGCATCAACAACAAACAATCACCGCATCGAGTGGCAAACAATAAACATTATACAATTTACGACTCATAAATAATAACATAAATAAACATCTTTAACACCTTTACCATTCCCCGGCAACGACGCCAAATTTTGAGCCGAACTTTTATGTTCCTTTCAAAATTAAATTTCGATTTAACAGTGCGCGTCTACGTTTGAAAGGGTTTAAGCTCGCTCGCAAGAACGGGTCACTTGTAGACTTGGCAAGTCAACTCGGGTCGATCTCTCGAGGGATGGGAATCTGATTTAACGATGTTTATTATACTAATATCACAATTCTATCTAAAAACACACAGTCAAATGGGGTTTTGAAAAGATTTCAATTCCAATATTTTAAAGCAATAACGAAAGCTTCTTGTCTCGAGGGTGTCAATCTCTCGACAAGGGTTTAAAACGGTAAAAGATTCATCAATCCTATAATACCACTAAATAAAGACATTCAAAACACTATAACAAGAAACTAATCACTGCCGTTCAACAAACTATCAATTGATTAACCAAAAATAATCGTTCATTCTATTATCAATATTCCATACATAATCGCATAAACTCCAAGAACACAAAGTTATTATTCTAAATCACCAACCTTAATAATCTACCAACATAACATCATCTACATACCATTCAATTGCTCATATCTAATACCAACCAAATCCACTTTCAAAAACATCAAATCAAAAGACGAGTTTAGAGATTACAACTCGTTGAACTATTTTCAACGCTAGAAGAAGATGGACGAATGCACTCTGAAAGCTGTGTAGAATCCCAAGGATTGTCACGATCCCAGAACCTTAGCCACGAGCGGAAGTTGCTGCGAACCGAACCTCGATACGGCGTTGCACGGATTTATATGAGAGGTATGAGAGATGTGTCAATCCCTCAACTTTTTAGGTGTATTTGTGATTCTCTAACCTATTCTTCAGCCCCCCAAAGCCGAAAAATCGAACCCTAGCTGCTTCTGGAGTTTTAAAAATGTTTTCAGCCATTTCGTAACTGAAAATTTCCAGAATCCTGCGTTCGCTCTTGTCCGATCGGATAGAGGCCTTGTCCGATCGGATGAAAGCTACTCTCCGTCAGTTCGATCGGTGCGTCAGCTTCCCCGGTCGGTGTGCATTTCATCAGTTGCACCGATCGGAGATATAAGATGTCCGATCGGTGGATGTCCTTTTGGGCTACTTGTGAGCGTTTCTTCTTCAATCTTCGTGTTTTGAATCCACCGGACGCTCTAGTTGTATGAGAAAATCACAGAATTATTCTCAAATGGACCAATTATTGATCAATAAGTCAGAAAGTTAAGTAAAGAGACGAAAACTACAAAATGATGCAATTCAACCTAGTCTTAACCCAAAAAAGAGAATAAAAAGACTAAAATAAGACTCAATTATGTACAAATTCGTAATAAAAACATACGAATCACTCACCAGCTCAGCTCATCCCAACCAGGTTTATCGCCATTGTTTATCAGCCCGTCATCAGATTAGGCCGACCAATAATGATAATTATGCTAAATATGTGATCAACTTAATCAACTAGTCTCAGTATAACTATCTGAAAGACTCACTAGTTTTGAATTTCCTACAGGAAGCGGAAAATGCTTGTGGTAAAAATTCTTAATTCCAACACCAATTACCAATATATATATATAAACTTTAACTTTCTACACATAAACATTACCGCCAACTTTTTAATTAAAGAACTGAACATTAAGTACTAAAACATACATATGTCGTAATAAAATCCTCAAACCCTCGGGTATTCTTGTGCAATTTGTAGTAGGCGACGGTGAAACACCAGACGATGGGGAAAGATCAATGGGAAACAGCAGGCGACGGGTAATAAAATTGGTTTTGGGGATTCTTGCGCAATTTCTAACTCAGTGAACAAAATCTCAATCGACTCTTATCCTAAAATATTGCTTCTGAAAATCTGGCAGGATTTGGAGTGGGAAATCTGAAAATTTTGGACTGAATTATTTCAAAAACCTATTTCGTGGTAAACATGGGCAAAATAGACATTTGACCACTGAATTTTTTAGTATATGCATCGGTTGTATATAAACAACCGATGCTCATAAGTGTTATTGGACAATTAAAGTCAGTTGTTAGGAATAATCGATGCCTATAATTGTAAATATTTAAGAAAAAATGCATTCTGGGACCCACCTCTTCCCCTCCCCTTCCCCTCCCCCCATGCTTATTATTCCCCTCCAATTACAAACCCCTTCCAAACCTCTACAAAGTCTTGAACAGAAAATGGATCTTCCCCAAGAAATCTTGATGGACATATTCTTACGCCTCCCTATGATATCGATAGGCAAGTTCAGGTCCTTATCAAAAACATGGTGTAACTTGCTCTTTACCCCACAGTTCATCAAATCCCACCTCGCTCGAGAAACACCCCGCCAAAAAATCTCACTCTCATCACCCCATCTAACACCATCCGCTCCATCGAAATCATAAAAAGGCAACATTCGCATCATTTCAAGAGAGCTCGACTTTCTAAGTGTGTGCATATTAGTTTTGGGTTCATGCGATGTCTTATTATTACTACTCAACCTAAATGGTGGGATGGTTTTGGTGAACCCCATTACTCTGGAGCAGGTGAGACTACCTCTTCCACCTTTGGTTAGGTGAGACTACCCATATCACATATGGATACGGGTATAATAGTGCTAGAGATGAATATAAGGTGGTTTCACTTTCTTATTGCGATGTGAATTATGATGGACCATTCATGCCTAACCATTGCGATGCATATGTGTACTCTGTGAAAACGGGTGTCTGGAGAAGGCTTAAGACCTCGCCTTATGGTAATTTAGTAATTTGCATCCCCTGCAGAATATTTTTCTATGGGTCTATCCATTGGCTGCATTGCAAGATGAGTGAATTGGGAAAGCTGGAGTTTGTAATCATTGCTTTAGATTTGGTTAACGAGACATATTTTGAATTCATGTGGTTAGCGAGTTTTCAACAAATGCACTATTTTGGGGGGATGTCTTTGTTTGGTGGATAGGGAAACCTGTGACCAAAGAATGGATGTTTGGCTTATGAAAGAGTATGGTGTGACAGGGTCTTGGACGAAACTCAGCATTTATTGTACTGGAGTTTTGTCTTGGTTCACGCCTTTGTGTTTTGTTGGAGATGAGGAAGAGGAAGTTTCGATGGCTGGAGCACGTTTGGTTATTTATAATGTGAAAGATAGATCATTGAGGTCCTTGCTCGTTGATAATGGGGCTTATGTGATATTTCAAGACAAAGGCTACGCTATGGAGAGTCTCGTTTCGCCTGCCTTTTGCAGTCGCCAAGGTAATTTTTATTGGCAATGGAATTAAAACATAATTATATCTTTATTATGACTTGTTTTTTCATATAATTCTTTCGTTTATTTTCACAAAATTAAACTCTGACAAAACTTACGAATTTTGGAAATTTAGGGCCAAAGTTATAAATTTTATAAATTATAGGGGTTAATCTGAAAATTCCTAAAACTGTTTGTATTAAAACTACCATATTTCAGTCTAGGGTAAAATTTTGACAATCTTTTAGAAATGGCGTGGAGGCAAACGTCTGAGTTCACTGTGGGAAGAGGAATGCAGTTGTGATGATGATATCGTTTTTAGGACATCATGGACCGACCTCAATCCCGAGAGGAAATATATAAGTTGTTCAAGATTTCGTGTAAGTTTTGACTTGGTAGCCCAATGCTTGAATTTCTTTCCTATTTCTGAAATTAGGGCTGATAATGACTTGGGGGTTTGGGGGTTTGTATAAGATGTTAACATGAGGTCGATTGATTGTAGTTAAAATCACTGTTGTAGAGATTTTTGTGGGTCTGTCATGCTTTTGCTTAATCTAAAATATTCTTCATTTTTTATAGTTAAAGGCCTTGTTTGCATGAATTTTTATTCGAGTAAATAATATTGTAGGAGCTTGGAGGTTGCGAGTTTTTCAAATGGCTTGAGGGCCCACTGTGCTTAAGAGATAGTCAAATTATTCCCACGCTTTTAAGACAAGCAAATAAATTTGAAGCTGAATCTCAAGTGTTGGAGGCTAACATAAAGAGACTTGAATTAGATGTGAGGAAGCATGAAACAAACCTGAAAGCACTTGCAGCTTAAAATTGTAAGCTTGAAGAATATGTGAAGAAGAAGCGAAACCGGGAATGTTGGTTGTGCACGATGCTTTTGATTACTTGGTTTATTATCTGGATCAAGAACAATTTAAAGTCTCTATGGGGTGTATGTGGTTTAGTGTTGGGAATGAATATAGGGTGTGTTGTATGATGTTTATTTTTTGCTTTCTTAGGGTTCTAAATAGATTGATGGGGGTAGTTTTAGAGGTTAATTTCTTTCATCGTTCTATTGTCGTAGCTGCTTGTTGGCTTATATGAAATTGACACTTTATTTATCATGTATTTTCTTATAAGAATATTGAGGATTTGCTTGCAAAAATCTTGAGAAATATTGAGAGGATTTGGTAAATAAATAAAAATTAGTGGATTTGCTTGCAAAAATATTGATGAAATATTGGAAAAGGACCATAGAATTTGAAATTATTATGTTCTTAGACTGATCTCACATTTTGATTAAGTAATTACGAATTTTGGAGATTTAGGGCCAAAGTCATAAATTTTTATAAATTTTAGGGTCAATTTGCAAATTCCTAAAACTGTTTGTAATAAAACTAAAAATTTAAGTTTAGGGACTGTTAGGTTCTTTTTGGAAACTTGCTACTAGTTCTAAGCTTGCAGATCAATTCAAGAGCTTGCCGTATTGTTTTAAAGGACTTGTGTTTAAAGTTTCATAAATAATAACTTGAAAGTAGAAGTGTAAACAGTATTAGAGTCAAGAAAAGGTAATATATGAGCTTTTGACATCCAACATGCATCCCACAATCATAATAATTGATCTTTATTGAAATCAATGGACTTGTCTTAAGTGTTATCACAATAATATCAGAATGCCCTAATTAATCTATGGTTCTAGGTGACAACGTCTAGGCTTTGATTAACAATGGAAAAATTAACTTAAGCTATTACGAGTGCACAACTAAAAAAGTAGCAGGTGGCTCATCTTAATAGACCCTCTGAGTAGTGTCTCCTCCATTGATTGATCCTTGACAACACAAATTGTAAGACACTCATTAGGACTTTTTTTAATAGTAGGAATAAGCAATAAGTTCTTAAGCTGAAAACTAAAGGATTAATGATACTACGGAATGACCAATATATGAGTAATGGACAAACATGTTCCATTTCCCATGTTTGCAGTACTTGTTCCTTGATATTCAGAAGTTGTATTGAGATTGTCAAAAGTGACATGATTTTGGCACCAAAATCAGAAAACCAAATTTTATTAACGAAGACGGAAACATTATCGTGAGCTTGTAAAGAAACCATAGTAGTTGGATTGTAATTCCCTAAAACTTTAATTTACATAAGTCAATGCCATTTCATTATAAAAGGTCTTACATAAGGCTGCCAAAACATAGTCAAAACACATCTAAATTCCCATGAACATTTAATTCACATGCCAAATATAAACATAAAAACTGCAGTTCCAAAAAAACAACTTGCTATATCCACAAACCAAATACTAAGGATGGGACATTCTGAATCTAAAGGATGACAATTTAGTTAAGTGGTAAACATAAGTCTTCAATCACCTCCGTGCAGCCACTAAAGACATGGCTACCATATGAATCCCATCTTATTACATCAACAACCCAATGTTGATCTCCCGGCCCTAGAATTGTTGCCTTCTTCTGATGACCATTATCTCTTGAAACCACATGACCAGTCCAGAAGTCCTTTGGAATAGCCTATAAAAAGCTCGTATGATTAGAAGCTACTAACGTCATATCAATAATTGATGAAAAGTGCATTTGTTGCACATAATTTAGAATATCTTCAACTTACAATTCGTCCACGATCAAGAGCAGTCTTCGATATTTTTACTTCAAAAGAAGTTTCATTATTCATGAACTCGTCAATCTCTTTTGCACCAAATAGTCATGGCATGCAACACCTTTACCATCTAAGACGATTACATCAAATATATAATGCTCATTATTAATGAACACAATAGAAAAATCTTCTCTGATGTTGTTGTCATCTACAAAATCAAACCACTCGCCTGTAAATCTCGCCTACAATAAACAATAAAAAAATGAGTACAAAGCTAACAACACCAATAGATTAAGGATTCACAACATGCATAGCTATTCAAGATAGAAGTAAATCTCTCAGCCATATCCAGTTCGCAAAAACGTAAACAACACATCAAGTTTTTCTTTATAATAATACCACCACTTTGAACACAGAAGAACACAAATAACACAAATTGAATAAAGGTTCTTAACACGCAAAACTGTTCATCAAAAAACTTTAAATAGATATGGAGAGAACAAACCTCATCACCATCTTCACCAAGAAACTCAACAGTCACATCCCATGTATTCCCAATGGTATTACGCAAAGTAAAATCATTACTTTCAAGATCTGCAAAAAAATTCATGATTTTCTTTGAGATACACTGCAATCGTGTCGATAGAGTCGTATGCAATGCACAAAAGATGAAATCATAATAACAAATAATAATCAGAAAATATATATCATAATAAAAAAGAAAAAATACGGATGAATAAAATCACATATACCATAAAACGTGAACTGGGCATGAGGATGGTCTTTGTGAATGCTGGAATTAAAGTCATTACAAATCTGGGAGAGAAGCTGTAAATCTGGGCGAGAAGATACTTTTCAATTTTGCAAGTTCGAGTAATAGGGTTAATAAAAAATATATTCGTCCACTTGTAAGAAAAGTGCTCAAAAATATCTAGCCCAATCATTTATTTGGCTAAAAAAGGTCCCGTGTTCAACCATGCTGTGCTAATATTATATGCATCAGTTGTCTATACACCAACCGATTCTATTGACACAATTTAAGCATCGGTTCTAAAGTTAACATCAGAACCGATGTTTTTGACGTACTCTAACCCAAGCATTTATTTGGCCAAAAAAGGTCTCGGGTTCGAACCCCGCACTGTGCTAATATTATATGCATCGGTTGTCTATATACAAACCAATTTTATTGACACAATTGAAATATTGGTTCTAAAGTTAACATCGATGTTGTTGGCATACTTTAAACATCTGTTCTGATGTTAACAACTGATGCTATTGACATATGCTGGCAGGAAAAAAATGTCAACAAGGAAGCATCTTATTCTTCAGATTTACATATGAGATAATTACAAAAACACATTTGGGTATTTTGGCTTTCAATAAAACAACATTTAACTTACTAAATAAAAATTCCACCCTTCAAATATTCCAAAGACCAGTTAAATTTAATTTTTTAGTTATGACAAATGCCTTAATCACACCAACATTGCCATTACAGTGCTTTCATAACAAGCATTTCGCTGAACACTTCCAAATTCACCAAAATATGGAAAAAGAACCAAAATGTAGGGAATACTGAATAATTTCCATAAACTAATAATATGAACAATTTACACCAAGTTGTCGTACAGTAGGGCATTTTTGCTTTTATACATAATGAGCTTGCTTAAGACCTAAGCTGCCTAACCACTGCTAACAACCCTTCTAACCAACTCTAACAACTTCTCACAGTTTGACTTTGACTAGGGCTTAATAGCAAATAATAAAATTTACATTTTGACCTCTTTAATCCTGATATACTTCAATTCCCCCTTCAATCTGGAGCAACCTTGGACAATCTGCTTCTGAGGGAAAGTTTACTGCAAAGGTTGTGAAGTCTTGGTGCTGAGAGTAGTTTGGTGAACAAATGAGCAGGTTGATCTTCTAAAGGAATCTGATTTCCAATTGTTTGGCAAGCACCTTCTCCCAGACAAAATGAACATTCAGTTCTATATGTTTTTGTTCGGGCATGAAAAAATGGATTCGAGGCTAATGCAGCGGCACTGACATTATCACACCAAAACAAAGGGAGCTGAAACAATAACAAAAATCAAACTAAAATAACTATTGTATTTTTTTCACACCAATAAAAGAATACACCACATCCTCAGAAAATGAGCAACCACCATGGAGATGAAGCACATGAGTCGATTCCTAACCCCATCTCCAAGCTGCTTCCAAGCAAAGGATTTCTGTTTATAAATTGAAAGAAAAAAGAGTAATGTGTTGCTACTATAATTTATTATGACTGAGGTATATTTGTTTGGAGAAAAAATAATCTTAAAATTGTGAAATATTATTCTTGATTGTCAATCCACTCTCCTTCTCCATGGTCAGAACGAATATAACCATCTCCTAAGGTTATTGGAGGTTCATTAATACCAATGGAAAATAGTGCGATTTCATCGAAGTGGTCGTACTCGTCTTCATCTACGATATTGCTAACACCAATAATACTCCTTTTGCTGGGGAGGACCAGAGACCACCTATAATCAGCAGGACCAGAAACATAAAAGACTTTTTTTGCTTATGATGCAAGTACAAATGGATCATCCCGATAACCCGATCGACTAAAATCAACTAAAGTGATCCCAAGTCATGTCCCCTCACATCTCGTCTATTGTCGACCCAACTACATCGAAAAAGAGGAATCTCGAACAATTTATAGTCAAGTTCCCAAATGTCCTCAATGACCTCATATAACAACATAGAAGCATCCACTGGTCATTTACCTTTCGCACTCAAATAATCGCTCGTTAATGCAACTACTGAGACACCACTATTCTGCATTACACTTTTACCATCCTGACGTTTTGTGTAATACGTATACCCATTGATTTCATAACCTTCGTAACACCTCACATGTAAAGCAGGGCCATATGCTAACCACTTGACTGTTTCAGTGATAGTATTAGGTGTCCTAGATAACTCTTACATTACTGTCACTTTGAACCATTTATAAAATGTGTGATTATGTTCCCTGGTCACCCATATTTCATCTTCCAAAGGGTTCTACTGTTTTAAAATGGACATGTGCCGGTCAAGGTATGGATTGACCTCATAAACATGTTGCAATGCGAGTTTGTATGCTGGATGCGCATTTTAGAATTTAGGAAAAATGCTTTAAGCCCAATAGTTACTTTTCCTGCAAGCCTTCCCTCGTTACGAGATTTAAGAATGCCAATAATTTCAAATTTTGCTAAATAGTTTGTATAAAACTCAGTAACCTCCTCAGTAACGCAACCTTCAATGATACTCCCTTCAAGCCGATAACGATTCCTCATAAATCTTTTTAATATACCCATGTCTCTCAAACGGGTATATGTACCTCAAGAAAACCGGCCCACACAACTTGACTTCTCGAACTAAGTGGACAATTAAGTTCACCATAATGTCAAAAAATGATGGAGGAAAAACATTTCAAACTCGCATAAAGTTTTAACAACATCGGCCTGCAGATCATCTAATTTCTCAGGATCAATAACTTTACTAGAAACTTTGTTGAAGAAAAGACAAAGCTTTGTTATGGTACGCCTCACATCTCTTGGTAATGAGCCTCAAATAGCAACTTGTAATATGTGTTGCATTAAGATATGATAATTATGAGACTTCATACCAACCAATTTCAGGTCCTTCATTGAAACGAGCTTTTTAATATTCAAAGAATAACCAGAAGGAAACTTGATTTTATTCAAACACTCACAAAAACTGATTTCTCTTGTTTAGAAATGGCATAACAAGTTGGAGGTAGGTAAGTTCGCTTGCCAATTTTTTTCGGTGCTAACTTCTCCTGAATCTCCATTTCCACCAAGTCTTGTCTAGACTTAATATCATCTTTTGTCTTACCTGGAATGTTTAATAATGTTCCAATAACATTGTCACATACATTATTTTCAACGTGCATCACATCTATACAATGTCTAACCAACAAATGTTCCCAATATGGTAGACCTCAAAATATGGATTTCTTCTTCCAACCACCCGTTGAGACAGTTTTGGAAAGTTTGCTGAACTCAACATCAATATCTATAATACGATCGTAAATTGAGCATCTGGATAATGGCAATCTAGCAACTCAGTCCAGAGTTTTCCGATGGAAAATCTTCTTTTTTTCGATAAGGATGCTGACTTGGGAGAAAGGCTCGGGTATCCATGTACACATTTTTTCTATCATTTTTCAGCCAAATACTACTTGTCTCATCTTCACAAATGGGGCATGCCTTAGCTCCTTTATTTGCATAATCTGACAAGTTACCATAGGCTAGAAAATCATTGATCGTGCAAAATATCAAGGCTCGTAAGGTGAGATTTGTTTGAGTATAAGCATCGAAGACTGTCACACTCTCATTCCATAATTTTTTTTCAAATCTTCAATAAGAGGTTCCAAGTACACATCTATGTCATTCCCTGGTTGTTTAGGTCCGGATATCAACAAAGATAGCATGATGTACTTGCACTTCATGTATAGCCAAGGAGGAAGATTATTAATTGCTAACAGAACAGGCCAAGTACTATAACGACTGCTCATGTTTCCATGTGGATCATTCCATCCGTGCACAGTCCAAGACGAAGATTTCTCTTCTCACTACCAAATTCAGGAAACTTACTATCAATGTTTCTCCATTGCGGAGAATCATCCAGGTGTCTTAGTTTTCCATCCTTTTTCCTTCCTTCGACATGCTACTGCAAATTCTTTGCTTCCCTTGCATTTGAAAACAAGCGTTTGAATTTGGGAATAATCGGGAGATAGTACAACACCTTGGCTGGAGGTCCTTTTTATTTAAAAACCCACCGTCATCATTGTCTATTTTTTTATAGCGTGATTACCCGCATTTTGGTAACTTCCGCAAATCCTTGAATTCATTATGATATAATATGCAATCATTTGGACATGCATGTATCCTCTCGATCTCCAGACCCAATAGGCACAATATTTTCTTCGCCTCGTAGGTTGAAGTGGGAAGCTCATTATCATCAGGAAACGCATCTTTCAGAATCTCTAGTAACCCCGTGAAACTTGTATCACTCCATTAACTCTTTGCCTTTTAGTTATATAGATTAAGAATGAAAGATAACTTTGTAAATTTGGTACATTTAGGGTACAACGATTTTCCAGCATCAACAGAAAATATTTCAAATGCAGCAACATTATTGATATCACCTCCTATATCATGCAACATTTCATCTAATCGATCACTGTCTACGTCCTCGTCGTCTTCTGTATTACTATCACTAGTATCATACGTAGATGGAATTATGGAGTGAGCTGTATTATCAGCTAGAGGTAAAGTTTCACCATGACATATCCATTGTGAATAACCTTCTTTATAACCACGACGTATCAAATGGCTCTTCACATGGTTTGTACTCTGAAATTTTCTCAGGTTTTTGCAATCAACAAAAGGACACGCAATCGTTTCCCAATCATACTTAGTTTTATTCTCCACAGCAAATTTCGAAAGACTTTCAACCCCTTGAATATATTCAAGTGTATTACGTCTACCATACATCCAACTTCGATCCATTATCTACCACTGCACAATTGAATTAAAAACTCAATAAATAAACTAACAAAGAAACAAAATTTAATTTACCAGAAAAATCCATATATATGCATGTAACTTTGTTCATAATTTTTTTTCTTATTAATTACTCTTTTTTTTATTACTCTGTTTTCTTGATCTAATACATGTAGTGTTAACTAGGTTCATATTATATTATAATTAACATTGGGATAACAAGTTAAACTTATTATAATAATTATTTTTATTATAATGTTAAGCAAACCAAAGTTGACAATCGAAAGACAAGTGTGGCTCAAATATTCACCATTCATCCATTGTTTTAACTTCTTTTTTAAGTATTATTTGTATTTTCATAACCTGTATTTTTCAGCAGGTCCCATTGACAATAAGATTCAGATATGGCCATAAAGGAGTGAATTTTGTAAACATACATAGTGAAATGCCTTAGGATGTACTATTTTAGTTGAAAACTCTATATTTATGTTCATCAGTAAAGTGAAATCAAATGATAATTTCATTACTCTGCTATTAGGCTACATTTGTTAACTGAACTTCTTTGTGATTTTATTCCTTACAGTTCAAAACAAACCTAACTTTTATTTATTCCTTAATATTAATTAGCACACTGTAATTAATTAAAGAATTACTCACAGTAATTTAAAATAGTCATTTTTATTTGAATTAGCAAAAATAAAAGTTACAAATGCAAAAAAAAAAAAGAATATATATATATATATATATTACAATGCAGGAAAAAAATTCAAGCGTCAACATCCTTCCTCTTCGTCCCCACCTGAGCACGATCCACATCATTTTTTGGTGATGATAATGGGTTCGAGCTTGGAGATGGAGAGAACCACCTCACCCCAATGAGCATTTATACTGCTCAAAATGTGGGTGAGTGCTTCTAACTGGCCGACTAGCTTCCGCACGTCTGCAGAACGTTCTTCCTGTATTTGCTTCATCAACGCGACAAGTTGTTTTTCTTGAGATTCCAATAGCTTGCGGAGCGGTCTCTCCATGTTGTCAGCCATTACTTGTGATGGAAATTAAATTTTATTAAGCCAAAAAGATGCAATTTAGTTATATTGTGATGAAGAATAACTTCTAGAAATAGGGGGTATTTATACAAGTTCAGTGCACCTCTTGGAATTCTCATTGCCTTTTCAATATCCTTATGCATCGATGCCTTTTCAGTTTCCATTGTGTGAACAATACAACCTCTTGGAATTTTAGAATAAATAAATGTGCTGCTTCACGCTTTTTCATATATATATGCAAAAAAATTATATGTAAAATCATATCTACAAGAAATAAATACACTACAAGAAATCTGATGTTTAGTGATGATTTTTTTTCCACGCATAAAAATTCGTCATAGTATGTTAAACAATAGTGACGTTTTTTAATTTCGTCATACAATAACACCCTTCTATGATAACATTTATTGTTGTCACAGTTGTTCACCGATTTCATCACGAATACTTATATTTGATGACGTTTAAATGTATGTTGTTACAATTTTGGGGTGACAAAAAAAAAACATGGTTTCGAAAACCCATTTTATGACAAACATATAATAAAATATGACGAGAATTGAGTGTCACGATAAGTTTCTAGTTGTGACAAAATCAATTTTGTTACTAATGTCCCCTTGAAAAACGGTGACGATATTTGGTGTCATAACAAGTTTCTTTTCATGACAACGCTATAATTTGTCATCAGTTCTAGAAAAATGGCGACAATATTATTTTGACACGAAAGAGTTCTATTTTGACAACAAATATGAATTTGTCATAGTAATTTTATTTTTGTTACAAACTCAAACCAGATTTAGGAGACTCTTTTGATAACAATTTGCACTACTGCAGAAATTGTATACGAAGGCAGTTTATTAACGGCGGTTCTGGAAAAACCGCCGTTAAATATGTTTTAACGGCGGTGACGGCGTTTCATATAAAACCGCCGTGGAATAAAGTAATCAATGGCGGTTATCAAAAAAGCGCCGTTAAAATATATATTTAACGTCGGTTCTTGAAAAACCGCCGTAAAAATATAGATTTAACGGCGGTTTTTAGAAAAA
>BMAC01000017.1:1987519-2004306 GCA_014905375.1 Phtheirospermum japonicum
CAGACGGACCTAAGGTCTGGGTGACTGAGAACCAACAGGAATGGGAGGCCGACAGCACCCCCCGTCGTCAAATCGTTCGCCGAGGCGGTGACGGCGAACAAGCTTCACAAAGCACAGTCCCTTGGCGTCGTCAACAAATCTCTCGACATTRCGGAGGTRYTTTTTTCTGCCCAGGATCGCTCGCAAGCMTCGGSAGATTTCGAGTTTGCTCTTGTCGGCAAGTTCTCCTTCGGAAAACCAAAAAATCAGGTACTTCGCTCGTACCTTGGAAAAATTGGTTGTATGGGATGCAAAATTGACCTACATAAACTCTCGACACGTTGTTATTAGCAGTATTGGTTGTATGGGATGCAAATTGACAAACAAAAATTGGTTGTATGGGATTCATCTTTGTTGATCCGTCATGCAATTCTTGATTTGCATGAGCTTGTATGTTTGTTTCTTTCCTTTTTTTCTGTGCAAACAAATGATATATGTTGCGCCTAAATGTCAATGTTATTAATTTTATTATTTTATTTCAATCACGCCCTGGGGGTGTTCATATGTATCTGACTGTTATTTTATTATTTTAGAAATTTAGAGAAAGCTTTGATTTTTGGGACAATGAAGTGGTTTTAAGTATTTTTCTATTTCTATATTATTATTTTTTTCTGGGAAAAAAAAAAGTTAGCTTGGTGCCATCAAGATCTCTTCTTTTTTTAATGTCAATTAATTTCATCTATTACTYAGGTAAATTTGGTTTCTGGGCTTTAGATTTTTGTTTAATTATGAACATAAAGCTTTGTTGTTTTTTTTCCCGAACAAGGAAGTGCGTTTGTATACTTATTTTGTACTTTTTTTCCACATGTGGTGATTAAAYAAATAAATAAAAATCTTTACTTGGTTTCTTGAAATTTCCTCATGTTTTGACTAAATGGGTTTGTGGGATTTGGGTTTTTTTTTGTTTAATTATCAAGAAAATAAAGAGATTTGGTTTTTTGACAGGGAGTGTGTTAAGTGGAGGAGGGAGTGTACCAGCTCCAAAAGCTTCAGCTGAGGTTTGGGTTAATATGGTGAATGATTTTCAAAAYGGTGCTCTTTCGACTCGCCTAGGCATTCCCATGATTTATGGAATTGATGCTGTCCATAGCCACAACAATGTTTACAAAGCTACTATTTCGCGTCACCGTCAAGCTCACCATCCAAAACCGTCAGGCCAAGGTCACCGTCGTCCCATCCGCCGCCGCTCTGGTCATCAAGGCGCTCAAGGAGCCGGAGCGCGACCGTAAGAAGGTGAAGAATATCAAGCACAARGGCAATATCTCGCTCGACGATGTGATCGAGATCGCCAAGGTGATGAGGCCACGATCGATGGCTAAGGAGTTGACCGGCACAGTCAAGGAGATTCTCGGCACGTGCGTGTCCATCGGGTGCACRGTGGATGGGAAGGATCCGAAGGATTTGCAGCAGGAGATCCTCGATGGAGATGTGGAGATTCCCCAAGATTGAGCTTCAGGTTAAGTGTGGAATTTAGTTTCCTTTTTCTTATAAATTTTGTTATTTAATGTGTTTTTTAATCTACGGATGGTTTTAAAGGAGAGACTCGGGTTTTTTCTTTTTCTTTTTCAGGTGCTGCTCCGTTTGGCAGACGAGGCGATGGCAATCGGTGGCGGCTGTAAGGGTTTCATCGCGACGCGACTCTCGATTGAATTCTGGTCGGTGGTTCTGGCTCAAAAATTAAACACTCGAGGGGGCTATTGCTATTTACAGGTAAAATGTAGTCTCTACACGATTAGAGCATTTGGATATGTTTACGGTTCTAATTTCCAGTTTTGAGTGTTGGAAGCTTTTTGGCCATTACTTCCGACTGCCCGACTTTTGGGGATTATTGGTTTTGCATGAAAATTGAAAATAAGTTTGGTTAGTTGTCTGAATTTCCTATTCTATATCGGTTTGAAAATGAAAATATGCTTGGTTGAAGGTTTTTAGGTGTAATTTTGACATTGGTATTTTGTGCTAAAAGTGAAAATATGTTTTGATGTGTTCTCCTACTTCGTTCTCCACGCTCATCTCCGACTCCGCCGCGCACAAGCAGCCTTTCGTGATCGGTAAATTCGAGTTCGTTTTCATGTTTCTAAATACGATTAGGTTACTATGTTTTTGAATATATTTTGCTTTGTCTTGTGATGAATTCTTTTATTTTGTGGTTTTTGTTATGTTGGAGTTAGGGGTTTCTGGAGGTACGGCGTCGGGGAAGACGACAATTTGTGATATGATTATTCATCAGCTCCATGATCAACGTGTAGTGCTAGTCAATCAGGTTCTCCGAGCGTGTCTGATTATAGTTATTTTGTTTCCTTTTTTGGCGTTATTTTTTTCTCTGAAGTGTTCATCGAGAGCCATTAACAGAGCAAATTTAAAACCTGTTGTCTCTGGTTTAATTCAGGCTTCTTTTTATCGTGGTTTGACTCCTGAAGAATTGGAACGTGTATATGAGTACAATTTCGATCATCCAGGTAACTCAGTTCAGATTTGAAAGTTCAATCTTCATTAATCAATCTCAGTTTGTTTTAATACTAGTTTGATGCTATAGGATTTTCTAAAAACTGGTTTAATTAATATAGACTTTACCTTGCAGATGCTTTTGACACAGAGCAGCTCCTCGAGTGTGTTGGAAAGCTAAAGTCCGGTAATTCTGTCCATGTTCCAATATATGACTTCAAAACACATCAAAGGAGTTCAGAAAGCTTTCGCCAGGTACATATTTTGAAGTTTACATATTATAAATTTCGTGGAGCTCTCAAGGAGATTGTACTGTTATTTTTCCTTATCCACTTTGTTGGGCCCATAGTTAAATATGGTTAAAAGATAATATTATAGAAATAAACAATTTGATCGACTCCAGGTGAATGCATCCGATGTTATCATACTGGAAGGTATCCTTGTTTTCCATGATCAACGGGTTCGGAACTTGATGAACATGAAGATTTTTGTTGACACTGGTGAACTTTGAATTGTTTGTGCATTGTTTCATTTATTTGTGCTATTGTTATGGGTTAGGTGCTAATTAGGTCTCATGTTACGTTGATTGGTTCAGATGCTGATGTAAGACTTGCTCGTAGAGTAAGGCGTGATACTGTTGAGAGGGGGAGGGACATAAACTCAGTCCTTGAGCTGGTAAACCTCTTGTTCATTATTCATTCTTAATTTCATTGATATTATTTCATTTATTCCTTGACTTGGAAAGTTTGGGAAATTGCTAATTAAGTTGTTTGCTTGAATTTAGTTGCTGAATTTAGTAGGCCTTACCTAATAGTGTGGCTATGTTAAAATGATTATATATATATAAAATAAAACACGAGAATATGAATTTATTTCACTTTGACATGTATGTTACGTCTTTTTTTGTGCAGCATCTTTTGGAATATAATGATCGGCCTGACCTTGGCGGTGTGTGTTTTTGGAATTATCTTTCTGGACTCTTTTTACTTGCATTAACATTAATTTTAATGCCACACTTTGTATTATTGATGTGTGTTGACAAGACATTTAATTAAGTTGCCGTAATTATAATGTTTGTTGGTAGTTCATTCAAGCTAGAGATAGTAAGGCTTTGTGTACATTATTATGTAACTTCAGTCTTTAGTGAAGTTTCAAACTTCGGTGAATGTTATAGCCTTTGGTAATATTAATCAATTGAGATGGTTGACATATTTGTAGATGGAATAGCTAATTAGCTTCAGATTTTTTCTTTATTAATATGTATATTTTGGTGCAAATCTTTCATTTTTTTTTAATTTTTTTACTACTTTCTAGAAGGTATTTTTAAAAAACCGTTGTGAATTGTTCGTTCTGGAAAACAGACTTTCTAGAAGGTATTTTTAAAAACCGTCGTAAAATGCTGCAATCTACGGCGGTTCCAAAACCGCCGTAAAAATGCTGCATTTTACGGCGGTTCAAAAACCGCCGTTAAATGTCTTCCAGAACCGCCGTTAAATTCCACTTTTTTACGGCGGTTTTGAAAAACCGCCATAAAATTTAACGGCGGTCGATACAAAGGCGGTTCAAAAACCGCCGTTAAAACTGAAAAAAAAACCGCTGTTAAAACCCTGTTTTGCAGTAGTGTTGATAATTATTAGATGATATTTGGTATCACTGCATATTTGTGTTATTAAAAGCATCATATTTTTCATTAATTTTTATGAATATAATAGTAATTAATTTTAATTAAATATATTGTATAATATTTGAAGTAATCAATAATATAAAAATAAAAAAAATCTAATGTTAATGAAATATTTAAATTAAAATAAAGTTGTAGAATGAAAACCGCATATATGATAATTGGACAATTTATTAATTTTAATTATCAAGACTAGCCATGTAAAGAAGAAGTTTTAAAAATAATTGTAAGTATTTAAATATCCGAACTACGATCCTTGCTATAATATGCACGATTTGCAAAATAATCATGCAACAGTACACATAGTTAAAGCCACATAATCATGCAACAGTGCACGATTCTTAATTTGGCACGATCACAAATCATCTTCCTAGCAACATTGGCCATATACCTCTTTTGTATATTTCAATTTTGCCAGAAACTATAATCATGCAACAGTACACATAATTAAAGCCACCGAATCATGCAATAGTACACGATTTTCAATTTGTCATGATCACAAATTATCTTCCTAGCAACATTGGCCATATACCTCTTCTGTATTATTTCAATTTGGTCAGAAACATATGATAATGGTTCAATACCTATGTCATTGTGCCAAATCAAAGGTTTGACATTTTTAGATCTCTTCAATAACCGTGTTATTATGCGACTATTACCTGCTCATAAATGGAGATCATATATGCATAAGAACACAAGCTATTGATAACAGCCCATCATTCCTTTTCATCAAAATGAAAATGTCAAAAGAAAATATAAAAGCCATGTATGTAATTGTCTCATCCAAAAGTTATTCGTTCCCTGCACGAGACAAAAGTCCATCAGTCAACACTAAATCGTTTATTCTTCAGGGTAAGAGACAAATCCCTCGAGCGACATTAAACTCTGAAGAGAGAAACGAGATTTACCCACATAATCCTCTGCAAGTCCAAGGGAGAAACATTCAGATCGACCTAATAATCATAAGACCTCACAACTTGATAGATTTCAACCAATACGTCTTCATCCACATAACATATTTCTGCAAAAATTGCAAATATCGTCAAGATTAGAAAACAAAGCAGAGATACATTTCACATAAAAAAATTTGCTTCCAAAACAAACACATACAAAAAGTGAAGAACATGCCTGAACACGTGAGATTAAGAGAAAAAAAATGAAGAACATGCCAAACACATAGTAATCTTTTGTACCAAAATAATCACGGGAGATTAAGAAAAAAATATAAATTTATACCTCACCAATCTTCTCGATTATCATCATCACCGTCTGCGTCTGTCTCATTATCAGGGTTATCGTTCTTTTGTGCGTCTGTATCATTATCAGAGTCACCGTTATTTTGAGAATCTTCGTCGCTGGTGCAATAGTCAAGTAACGTGTCATCTAACTCATCTAAGTTTGGTACCTCAACAACTTCAGGTGACCTTGCAGTAATCGGCCTGTCAATGACCTCCACGTCCACGTCATCTCTGTATAATGAATGTATTTCACTGAGATTAACTTCAAGCGGATTGTTTGTATCATTCTCCTTATATAAAACATTTTTCATAGACAAAACATCGTCGACATCCATTTCTTCATCATGCATGTCCGTAACATCATAAACATTCCTATGCTGGAATGGTATCACGACAGGCCAATCATGTCCTAATTTAGGATCATTAGTGTAGAAAACTTGCCTTTCTTGGTCAGTTAATATGTAAGAGTCATCCTCGTACCATTTTCCAGCAACTCAGACACTTACGATATTTCCGTCTTTTTGTATCCCCGTTCCTTTTTTTCTTCCAAGATTAAACCAATCACATTTGAATAAAACAACCTGCCTATCTTTGACATAATCTAGCTGAATAATATCCTTTAAAACCCCATAAAAATCAATGATTTCATCTCCATGGTTACCCTCCACTACAACCCCACAGTTTTGAGTTTTTCGACGGCTATCGCGTTGTTCAGTTAAAAATCTTACCCCGTTCACGATGCAACCAGAAAACTTTCTTACACACTTCTGAGGTGCACATGCGAGTGAATATAAAGATTCATTTACCTGTGATGGTTCCTCTCCATATAACTTAGTCATATGTAAATCAAGAATAACAAAAACTAATCCATACGCTTATAAAATACTTTGTATTTACTTTAAATATAACATTACATGTTTTTTGAACCATGCTGGAAATTTCTCTTTATGTTCCTGGACTAAATTCGCACAATTGCCCAATAAAAGCTCTTCCTTGTGCTTCCTACAATCAAGATAAAAAGGTAATTAATATTTATTAAATAAATAAAATTAATTAGAATGTGTAAAAAAAATTTATACAATACTTACTCCAAAAATGGTGCAATCTCTTCGCAATTTTGGAAGACAAAGCACAGTAGTGCATTGAACTCTTCCTCAGATAAATCTACAAGTTTTGTTGCTCCGAAATGGCGGTATTTTTGTGAGAATATTAATAGACTATCATCAATTTTTTTTATCACTATTCCGCTCATCTCGGTTAAATCTAGTTTCAATTCCCTGTAAGTACATCGAGCAAAATGTTAAACACTCTTTTGCGATGTATGCTTCGGCCACTGATCCTTCGGGATGAGCTTCACTGCACACACTCTGCTTCAAGCCACATAGAAATCTATATAAAAAAAAAGTCAGCATGATGACAAATATAAAGCTTGATTCAATTATAAATTTTTTAAAACCAATGAAAAATATATATAATAATCGGCATTGTAGAAATATAAGTTCTGATGCAATTAAAAGTTCGTAATTTAATATTATTACCGTTCAATGGGATACATCCACCTGAATTGAACTGGGCCACCAAGCAATGCCTCATCCGGTAAATGAATAGGCAAATGAACCATGACGTCGAAGAAAGCTGGAGGATATATTTTTTCAAGTTTACACAAAATCAAGCAAATATCTTCCCTCATTTTCTCCAATTCACTTCTTTTCAACTTCTTGCAGCACATGTTGAAAAAAATGACCTAACTCGGTTAGTACCTCACGCACTTCCTTATTTAAGGATCCGTAAATCCTGATAGGAAGTATTCATTGTAAAAGTACGTGAGAGTCATGACTTTTCAACCTAGATAACTTGTGGTCTCTTGAACTAACACAACGAGAGATATTGGAATCATACCCATCCAAAAATTTAACAGACTTTATAAACTCAGACAAGTCTTGTCTCTCTTTCTTTGACATAACATAACAAGCACCTGGCATCACACATGTTCCATTAGTTCGCCTGACTAAGGGCAACTCCTCACGAATTTGCATGTCCTCTAAATCTAGCCTTGCCTTCATCGTATCTTTTGTTTTCCCATCTACACTCATTAAGGTTCCTAATATACTCTCACATATATTTTTTTTGATATGCATTACATCTAAATTATTCCGTAATTTCAACTTACTCCAATAAGGCAAATCGAAAAAAATGCTACGCTTGGTCCAATTTAACTCCTAAGGCTCCCGCTTCCTTTTCTTGTTGTTTCCATGCTTCCCTGGTATTAGACTTTGCAGTCTCTCCAGCTGCACTAACATATCCTCCCCGGTTAAACCTCTAGGTGCTTCACCGTCTTCATTTTTACCATTGAACCTCTTACTTTTCCTCCACGCATGATCTTTCGGTAAATCACGACAATGTTCCTTGTAAGCTATCTTGCTACGTAGTCGCACGGAATAGGTTTGGTCATTACAAACTGGACAGGCCATGTACCCTTTAGTACTCCACCCAGACAGGTCTCCATATGATGGAAAGTCATTTATTGTCCACAAAATCGAAGCACGCAATTGAAAAGTTTTTTTTGAAGAAACGTCAAAGGTCTCTGCCCCCTCAACGAACAATTCTTTCAACTCTTCGATTAATGGCCACAAGTAAATATCAATATCTTTCCCAGATGAATTCTTGCCAGGAATAATCAAAGACAAGAAAAGGAACGGATCTTTCATGCAATCCCAAGGGGGAAGATTCAACGCAGCTAGAATGACTGGCCACATGATGTAAGTGGTGCTCATGTTTCCAAATGGATTAAAACCATCTACAGCTAAAGCTAGTCTAACATTTCTAGGATCGATTGAAAACCAGGGATACTCTTTATCGAAGTGTTTCCATGCTGCAGAATCTACCAGATGCCTCATTTATTCATCATCGTCTCGTTTTTCTGTGTGCCACACCATCTTTTTTGATGTTTTATGGGACATGAAAAGGCATTGGAGCCTTGGTTTCAATGAAAAATACCTTAAAATCTTGTGCGGTAACCTCTTTTCCACACCATCGTTGAGTTTCCATCGAGAAGTCTGACAAACAGGGCACGCCTCCAACTTTTCATTCTCTTTCCAAAATAAAGTACAGTCATATTTGCATGCGTGAATGCATTCATATTCCAATCCCAGCTCACGCAAAATTTTTTTAGCTCCATAATACGTTCTTGGAAGTGTCTCACCATCCTGAAAAGAGGATTTCATCAAGATCAAAAGCATATCGACGGTTTTATTACTCAACTTATTATACACTTTCAAGTGGAGCAATTGTATAATAAAAGATGTCTTCGAAATTTTCTTACATCCAGGGTATAGTTCCATATTGGCA
The DNA here is from genome assembly GCA_014905375.1 of Phtheirospermum japonicum. NCBI lineage: Eukaryota > Viridiplantae > Streptophyta > Magnoliopsida > Lamiales > Orobanchaceae > Phtheirospermum > Phtheirospermum japonicum. The sequence goes on from BMAC01000017.1 coordinate 1,996,268, forward strand.
CCATTCATCAGCTCCTCGAGATATGGCGGAACACCACCAACATTGTCTTCTCGATCGTTTTGATTACCGAGGTCGAGCAACATGTCATCAACACCATCATCTTCATCGTCTATCCCATTGATATGGCATGATTAGCCAGACCTGGATTGGGGTAGACCTGGGCTGAGATAACCAAAGAAGAGATAGGAAGCTAGGTCAACCCTGTCCTGGAGAGGGTCTGACCTGGTCTCCTCAGAAATAGATCAGAGATGTTGGAAAGAGGATCACCACGGCTCATGAATTATCCTGACCTGGTTGAGATTTCCTATGGAATAATCCAGATAATAGGATCAAGGCAGATCTGATACCGCTACCCTGGCCCACGAGAAAGAGGGAGAGCAGGATCAGGGCAGACCTGGCACCCTGACCTCCCTAAAGGGCACAAGTGAGACCACTTGTCAGAATTGGTTGCTTAACGGCCCTTGACTCGCGGCCCTTGTTTCCGAGATCCTGGAAGGGGTCCCCACTGAGGAAAACTATAAATATCCCATCCTCAAGGCTAGGAGAGGTATGTCATTTCTTATGCATTCCTTTTCTTGCTCACTAAAACACTCCCTACGCTTTCTGACTTAAGTATCGGAGAGGTTTCCATCAGAAAACCTCCGGTGGTCCTTTTCTGACGTGTTTGTGTGTGCAGGTCGGGAAGAAGCGCATGTCTCAGGCGTTGTCATATTTTTCGAGAGGAATAATTGGCGCCGTCTGTGGTAATCACTTAAGCTAAGACGTGAGGTTTTGGATGGCTTCAGACGGGCTACTACAAAATTTGGTTGGGGAACTGGGTGGTACTCCTAGTTCCGCCGCACCATGGGGCATGCCGCGATCGATAGGACATTAACAAAGAGGCCAGAGGGAGTAGAGCCTTCGGCGGTAACTGGACCGGGTACCATGCTGCCCTCGTCTGATGGAACTACGCTAGCCAATGGCGGATCGATGAATGAGACTTTCCTCAGGCAGCTGTCGGAGCTCATAGAAAAAGCCATAGAAGTGGATGTGGAGAAGAAGTTCGTGGAGATCTCAATGCCTCTGTCCAAAACACCACCAGCTCGGACAGTCCCACTGACGAAAACGGAGCCGCTGCGCAGCCAGCGCACGGATCGGACCCCCCTTCAAGACGGGGAAGAAAACTTTAAAAAGAAATAGGTAAGAGAATTGTAGCAAGAGGTAACCCAGGCCAGGCAGAAAGATTTAGAGTCAGGCTAACCCAGGCCTCACCGAATAGATTTAGAGTCTGCAGAAAGAGGTAAGAGAATTTAAAAAGAAGATGACGAGTGCTGATGAGGTCCCGAGACGGAGGGGTACACCATTCACTGAGGAGGTCATGCGTGATGATGAGCCTACCTCTTATAGATCTCTGGGTTTCGAGTACAGCGGGACAACAGATCCGTGGGATCACCTGAGCTGCTTCAGAATTGTAGCAGCCGTGTACAAATTCTCGGATGCAGTCATGTGCCAGGTCTTCCCAATGACCTTCACTAAATTAGCCCAGCTTTGGTTTAGCCAGCTGCCGCTGCATTCCATCAGTAACTTTGATGAATTTAGCTCGGCTTTCCTGCATCAGTTCACAAGTTGCAGGAAATGCCAGAAAATGCCACTCGAGCTGGTTAGTTTGAAGCAGAAAGAGAACGAGAGCCTGCGTGCTTATATTAATCAGTTTACGAATGCAAAGCTTGAGGTGCCTTCTGCGTCGGAAGAGCTCTTAGTGAATGCGTTAGCGTAGAGCCTCAGGAGAGGATAATTTCTCCAGTCATTGGTTGTGAAGCCAGCTCTGAAGTTTGGAGAACTCTTAAAGAGGGCACAAAAGTACATCCATTTGGAGGAGGCCCTAAAGATCAAGGAGGAAGGAGATAAGAAGAGAGAGAGGTACGATAGAGAGGAGAGAGTAATAATAAAGAGATCCAAGCCAGACCTGTCGGGAGGACGACCTCGCTTCGACAAGTACACGCCCTTGGCGACCCCTCAGGGGGAGATCTTGCAGGCAATAGAGAGGCATCCAAACCTCAAGTGGCTCAAGACTTACTCGCAGAAGCCAAGGAAAGAAAGGTCTGACCGATTCTGTCAGTATCACAATGAGTATGGCCATGATACATACCAGTGTACTCATCTTAAGGACGAGCTAGAGAGAATGGTGCAGGCTGGGCACCTCAAGGAGTATGTACGGATGAGGAGGGAAGAGCCCAGGTGTGGCTATTGTAATCATGATCGACCCCAGCAGAATAATCATGAGCAGGATAGCGGGCAAAATGGCGGACGACGGAATGATCAGGCCCATGTCATACGAGGAGAGAATCAAATGATCACAGGGGGCGAGTGGGATGAACATTCCAGTCGAACCCAGAATAGCTATGTACGCGCTGCGAGGGACTTGGCAAGAAAGGGAAAAGAAGTTGTGCAAGTGGCGCCGAGCCCAAACATTTGTTTTGGTTCAGAGGATGAGTATTGGATCCTAGCTCCCCATATGGACGCCTTGGTCATTACGGCTACCATAGCTAATTACAATTTCTGGAAAATCTTTGTGGATAGAGGGAGCTCGATGAACATCATGTTCTATGATTGTTTTAATAAGATGAACTTGGATGTGGAGTTGGAAGAGGTCACGACCTCGTTGGTAGGATTCGCGGGAGGTGCACTTAAAACCTTGGGTGCAGTAAACCTCTTGGTTACGTTAGGAGAGGAACCGTTCAGACAGACCAGGACTGTCCGGTTCTTGATAGTGGATGCGGCCTCTTCTTATAATGTGATGATGGGAAGGCCGTCTCTAAGTAGATTTCAGCCAGTGGTCTTGGTCTACCATGTTGATGGTCGGTATCGTCTCGAATATCTCACCGAGGAACCGAGCTGGGCCACTCAAAATAACCCAGAGAATATGCTTGGCCAAGTTGGACCGGCCCAGTTGCCAAGAAATTTTCAACCCGGCCACCGAGCTGCGCCGACAACATTGCCATGCAGCATGCGCCGGGCGGGCGAGGAGTTCTCGCCCAAGCTACCATGAAAGCCGAGAAGGCATGCCAAGCAGAAAGCTCCGAGGTGCCGGTCGATCCTGGTGAGTAGCCGAGCACTCCAGTCCGAGCGCGCTGAGCTGAACTTTGCCGAGCAGAAAGCTCTGAGGCGCCGGGCGATCCGGGCGAGCAACCGAGCACTCCAATCCGAGTGCGCCGAGATGAACATGGTCGAGCAAAAAGCTCTGAGGTGCCGGGCGATCCTAGCGAGCAGCCGAGCACTCCAGTCTGAGCGCACCGAGCTGAACATGGCCGAGCAAAAAGCTCTGAGGCACCGGGCAATCCTAGCGAGCAGCCGAGCACTCCAGTCCGAGCGCACCGAGCTGAACTCTGCCGAGCAAGTTTTGCCAAGCAGACCAGCACAGTTCGCCGAGTCCTGCGCAGATGGCGCCAAGTAGTGTGCCGAGCAGGACTCCGCCGAGCAGGACTGCCGAGTAGGATTTTGCCGAGCAGACCAGCAAGGTGCGCCGAGTCTTGCGCAGCTGGAGCCGAGCAGAGTGCCGAGCAGGACTCCGCCGAGCAGGACTGCCGAGCAGGATTTTGCCGAGCAGACCAGCACAGTCCGTCGGGTCCAGCAAAGCCGACGCCGAGTATAGTGCCGAGCAGGACTCTGCCAACCAGGACTGCCGAGCAGGACTCCGCCGAGCAGGACTGCCGAGCAGACCAGCACAGTCCGTCGGGTCAAGCAAAGCCGGCACTAAGTATAGTGCCGAGCAGGACTCTGCCAACCAGGACTACCGAGATGAACTTTGCCGAGCAGACCAGCACAGTCCGTCGAGTCCTGCGCAGCTGGCGCCAAGCAGTGTGCCGAGCAGGACTCCACCGAGCAGGACTGCCGAGCAGAACTTTACCGAGCAGACCAGCACAGTCCGCCGAGTCCTGCGCAGCTGGCGCCAAGCAGTGTGCCGAGCAGGACTGCTGAGCAGGATTTTACCGAGCAGACCATCAATGTCCGCCGAGTCCTCATAGTTGGCGCCGAGCAGAGTGCCGAGCAGGACTCCGCCGAGCAGGACTGCCGAGGAGGGTTTGCCGAGCAGACCAGCACAGTCCGTCGGGTCCTGCAAAGCCAACGCCGAGTATAGTGCCGAGCAGGACTCTGCCAACCAGGATTTCCGAGCAGAACTTTGCCGAGCAGACCAGCATAGTCCGCCGGGTCCTGCAAAGCCGGCGCCGAGTATAGTTTTGAGCTCCTCCGCCGAGCCGCCGAACTCCCCTGCCGAGTTTGCGAGAGCTGACGCACGGCCTACCGAGAGCTGGTGAGCTCCTCCGCCGAGCTGCCGAGCTCCCCTGTCGAGTTCCCTAGAGTTGACGCACGCCTGCCGAGAGCTGGTGAGATCCTCCGCCGAGCTGCTGAGCTCGGTATGATCTGCCAACACAACTGAAGTCCGATGTTGAGCGATTTTGATGATCCGCCGAGCAGAAAGTGCCGAGCAGGATGTGCTCATCCAGCACGGGCACAGCCTGCTCGGATCACTTTCGTTCCCTTATCAAACAAGAAGCGCCGAATGGGTTCATCAGTTCACCATCCTTGAATTTGTCCGAAAAACAACTGAGGACGGCACCAAGTCGCTGAGGACGGCACTAAGTCGGCGAAAAATGGCTGAGGTCGGCACTAAGGCGGTGGAAACTAGTTGAGGGCGGCAAGGAGATAAAGACAAAATAGACAGAGGATTTTGGTGAACCAATGAGAATGGGACAGGTGTCCAATTAGGGTTTCCATTGGAAACTATAAATAGCCTCTCCAAGAGAGAGAGAAGGATCCCCGAATTTTTTAGAGAGAGAAACATAGAGAGCTTTAGAGAGAGAAAGCTTGTATTTCAAGGTCAAGCACCTGTAAAAAAGGGTCCGGCTAAGGCCGATCCGAACTGATTTTTGAGGAATAAAAGTTAAGCACTTTTTCCCACTCGTTTTCTGCTATTTGATTGCGGTTCTCTTATTAATTTTTGGTTTTATATTTGGTTGTGTTACTCTTAACATAAACAAAATGGCGCTAGAAGAAGGTTTCTTGTGATCTGCAGTCCCACTTGCTCAATCAGCTCTTTGAATTTAGTTTTCTGTCTTCTGCCCAATTTTTCATTTTATATGAGTAGCTGAAACTCAGCTCTTCGTTATATTTGAGTTCGATAAAAAAAAAAAGAGAGAAGAAAGAAGGAAGAAATTTCTGCTCATCCTTCTCGTCAGTATGAACCCTTTAGAAAGTTCAAGGAGAAATCCCTGCAAGGATCGCCGGGAGAGGACTGTGCAATCGGGCCGAAATGAGCTCGACCCGGAATAGGTAAGGTCGTTCCTTCAGCACCCCACCTTTGCTAAGGAATTTAAAGAGATGATGAAGAAGGCAGCAAAGTGAATTTTGACACCAGAAGGTCTGGTCGGGAATCCCAAGAATGCTAACCTCCAGGAAGAACAATCGGAGTCAGACCCAGCTCGAGAGTGCTGCTGGTCCTATTAGGCCAAGGGAGATAAATATGGTCGAGCAGATGAAATGGAATGAAGAGCGGGTTGAGGATCCTAACGGGGATGAGCCCGGAAACACAATCCCTGAGGAAGAGATGAACACTCAGATAAAAGAATTGGCACATGCAAACCATGAAAAATGAAACAAAGATGCTTTGGTCTCAGGAAGAGTAGCCAAGATAGCGGAAGAAGAGCTAGAGAAAGAGCTAAAATCCAATCGCGAGAATGACTAGTATGCTGAGCTCTTCCAAGACGAACAGAGCAAAGAACAAAAAATGGAAAAAGAGCTCTCTGGGCAACAATGCCGAATAGAGAATTCCGATCTGAAAATTATCGAGGATGAGCTGGATACCCGGAAGCCAAGCTTGAAGAGAAAGGCTACCCATGCTGAGCTAGTTAAAGAACTTGACTGGATCTCAGTTGATGAACTCGATCCGAGCAAGCTGCTCTGAGTCGGACGAGATCTCAAGGAACCTATCAGATCTGAGCTAATAAGCTTTTTGAAAGCGAATCAGGACGTCTTCGCATGGGCACTTAGCCGATCTAAGGAATTAAGCCATCCAAAGGCATCGAGCCAATCCAAGGCGTTAAGCCATTCTAAGGCATTAAGCCATCCAAAGGCATTGAGACAACCCAAGGCGTTAAGCCATTCTAAGGCATTAAGCCATCCAAAGGCATCGAGCCAACCTAAGGCGTTAAGCCATTCTAAGGCATTAAGCATTCCAAAGGCATTGAGCCAACCCAAGGCGTTAAGCCATTCTCAGGCATTGAGCCAACCTAAGGCGTTAAGCCATCCAAAGGCATTGAGCCAACCCAAGGCGTTAAGCCATTCTGAGGCATTAAGTCATACAAGGGCATTGAGCCAACCTAAGGCGTTAAGCCATTCTGAGGCATTAAGCCATCCAAAGGCATCCAGCCAATCCAAGGCGTTAAGCCATTCTAAGGCATTAAGTCATCCAAAGGCATTGAGCCAACCTAAGGCGTTAAGCCGTTCTAAGGCATTGAACCAATTAAAGGAGAACAACCACTCAAAGGTACTTAGTCGGCCAAAGGCATTAAGCTACTCAAAATGTCGATTTGAAAAGCAATCAGCTGAGCCGATCGGCATAAGCCGAACCAATTAGGTCGGCACACAAAAAATAACGTTGCTAAGCCAAAGTGCCAAGCTCAATATGCCGAGCTCAAAACAGCCAAACTCAAATTGACTCGACACGTAAAAAAGAGCAAGTTTTCAAAAATCCGAGATCAACTTGCTGAGCTCAAAAAGAGCCGAACTCAAATTGACTCGACACGTAAAAAAGAGCAAGTTTTCAAAAATTCGAGTCAATTTTGAGTTTGACTCTTTTTGAGCTCGGCACGTTGAGCTCGGATTTTGAAAACTTGCTTTCTTGTGTCGAGTCAATTTTGAGTTTGGACTCTTTTTGAGCTCGACACGTCGAGCTCGGATTTTTGAAAACTTGCTCTTTTTTACATGTTGAGCTAATTTGAGTCGGCTCTTTTTGAGGCTCGGCACGTTGAGCTCAGATTTTTGAAAACTTGCTCTTTTTTACGTGTTGAGCTAATTTGAGTTCGGCTCTTTTTGAGCTCGGCACGTTGAGCTCGGATTTTTGTAGACTTACTCTTTTTTACGTGTCGAGTCAATTTTGAGTTTTGACTCTTTTTGAGCTTAGCACGTTGAGCTCGTGTATATATATATATATATATATATATATATATATATATATATTTTATTTTTGAGATCCTGCTCTTTTTTACGTGTCGAGCTAATTTGAGTTCGGCTCTTTTTGAGCTCGACACGTCGAGCTCGGATTTTTGAAAACTTGCTCTTTTTTACGTGTCGAGTCAATTTGAGTTCGGCTCTTTTTGAGCTCGCAGTTGAGCTCATTTTTGAAAACTTGCTCTTTTTTACGTGTCGAGTCAATTTTGAGTTTTGACTCTTTTTGAGCTCAGCACGTTGAGCTCGGATTTTTGAAAACTTGCTCTTTTTTACGTGTCGAGTCAATTTTGAGTTTAACTCTTTTTGAGCTCGGCACATTGAGCTTGGCACTTTGGCTTTGCAACGTTATTTTTTGTGTGCCGACCTAATTGGTTCGGCTTATGCCGATCGGCTCAGCTGATTGCTTTTCAAATCGGCATTTTGAGTAGCTTAATGCCTTTGGCCGACTAAGTACCTTTGAGTGGTTGTTCTCCTTTAATTGGTTCAATGCCTTAGAACGGCTTAACGCCTTAGGTTGGCTCAATGCCTTTGGATGGCTTAATGCCTTAGAATGGCTTAACGCCTTGGATTGGCTCGATGCCTTTGGATGGCTTAATTGCCTTAGAATGGCTTAACGCCTTAGGTTGGCTCGATGCTTTTGTATGACTTAATGCCTTAGAATGGCTTAACGCCTTGGGTTGGCTCAATGCCTTTGGAATGGCTTAATGCCTTAGAATGGCTTAACGCCTTAGGTTGGCTCGATGCCTTTGGATGGCTTAATGCCTTAGAATGGCTTAACGCCTTAGGTTGGCTCAATGCCTTTGGATGGCTTAATGCCTTAGAATGGCTTAACG
>BMAC01000017.1:2007641-2030877 GCA_014905375.1 Phtheirospermum japonicum
CATTGGAAACTATAAATAGCCTCTCCAAGAGAGAGAGAAGGATCCCCGAATTTTTAGAGAGAGAAACATAGAGAGCTTTAGAGAGAGAAAGCTTGTATTTCAAGGTCAAGCACCTGTAAAAAAGGGTCCGGCTAAGGCTGATCCGAACTGATTTTTGAGGAATAAAAGTTAAGCACTTTTTCCCACTCGTTTTCTGCTATTTGATTGCGGTTCTCCTATTAATTTTTGGTTTTATATTTGGTTGTGTTACTCTTAACATAAACATACCACATGAAGCTGAGATTTTCAGCTCAGGATGGAGTAGGCGAATTCAGAGGAGACCAATACTCATCACGCCAGACGTATGTGGAGAGCATACGGCAAATTGAGGAAGAGAGACAAGTCAAGAGGGCCCGAACAGAGGATGACAGACCTAAATTGACCCAGAGAGAAGAAAATCTGATGACTATAGAGGTGGTTCCAGGGAATGATAGTCGATTCCTCCGCGTAGGGATGACCCTCAGCCCCGATGTGTTGGTAGATTTGGTGGCTTTACTGCGGAATAGCGGATATATTTGCCTGGTCTCCCCAAGACCTGGTCGAGATTGATCCAGAAATGGCTGAGCATCATCTCAATATTAGCCCTTGCAATAAATCCAGTCAAGCAAAAGAAACGAAATTTTAGGCCTGAGAAGGAGGCCATTATTGAGGCAGAGGTGGATAAACTCTTGAGAGCTGGGCACATCCAGGAAATACAGTTTCCAGAATGGCTCTCCAACGCAGTCTTGGTGCCAAAGACAGAGGAGGATTGGCGGATGTGCATAGACTTTCGTGACCTTAACAAGGATTACCCCAAAGACCATTATCCGTTGGCGAGGATAGACCAGTTGGTCGATTCTACTTCGGGTTTTGAGATCCTGAGTATGATGGACACCTCAAATGGTTATCATCAAATCCGGTTGGCTAAGGATGACCAAAAGCATATCAGCTTTATAACTCCGAAAGGAACATATTGCTATGTGGTCATTCCATTCGGGCTTAAGAATGCGGGCGCCACATACCAGCGATTGGTGGACAAGATGTTCAAGAAACAGCTCGGGCGGAACATGGAGGTCTATGTGGATGATATGCTAGTGAAGAGTGTGAAAGCAACCTCACATGTGGATGACCTAAGGGAGACCTTTGATACCCTGAGGAAGTACAGGATGAGGCTCAACCCCAAGAAGTGCATGTTTAGGGTAAGAGCTAGAAAGTTCCTGGGATACATGGTTACAGAAAAGGGTATCGAGGCTAACCCCGAGAAGGTAAGAGCTATTATGGAAATGCAAGCGCCAAAAACCGTCAAAGAGATGCAGTGCTTGGCAGGTCGAATCAACGCTTTGAGTAGATTTGTCTCGCGCTCAGCTGAGAAGAACTTGCCATTTTTTCAAGCCCTACGTAAGAAGGCCAGATTTCAGTGGAACAGCGAGTGCGAAGATGCGTTTCGAATGCTAAAAGAACACCTGGCTAACATGTCCTTACTCACAAAGACAATTCAAGGAGAGCCTTTAATTCTATACTTGTCTGTCGGGCAGCAGGCTCTCAGCTCTGTCCTACTTAGGGAGGAAGGCAAGGTACATAATCTGGTGTATTATTGGAGCAAAGTATTGCGCGATGCTGAAATTTGGTAAATGGAGGTAGTACGAGTGATGTTAGCCCTTGTTGGCACAGCACGTAAATTGTGGCCTTATTTTCTTTCACATAGCATAATCGTACGAACAAACCTGCCGTTGAAAGTCATCATGGATAAGCCAGAGGCGTCAGGGCGACTGGTCAAGTGGATAGTTGAGCTCAGCGAGTTCGACATAACTTTCGAGGCCAGAACAGCTATTAAAGCTCAGGCATTGGTCGACTTCATGCAGGAAATGGCCAGCTCTCCCGAGGACAAAAAATAATGGATGGTTTTCATGGATGGCTCGGTAGGCAATCAAGGCTATGGTGCAGGAATAGTACTAATTGATCCAGAAGTTATAACTACTGAGTATGTGGTGTGAATGAATTATTCTCTTTCCAATAACGCGACTGAGTATGAAGCCCTCCTGACAGGGGTTCAAATGGCAAAAGACTTGGGGGCCGAGCAGGTGTGTGCAAAGGTGGATTCGCAGCTGTTGTGTAAGAAAATAAGTGGCGATTTTGAGACAAGAGATGAACACATGCAAACTTATCTATCTCGGTTCAAGGAACTAGCCAAGGATATGAGGGCTCTCACTGTCCTTCAAATTCCTAGGGAAGAAAATGGAAGGGCAAAATGGAGGGCTCTCCTATTAAGGCGTACCTGGAAAAGGGAAAGCTGCCAAAATACATGAGAGAAGGAATAAAGGTGAGAACCATATTCGATTCTACTTGATCTAGGGGACGTTGTTTTGACGAGGATTTGGGCAACCTTTATTGCAATGCTTGAGCTTAGAGGAAGGCACCCATGTCCTCATAGAAACTCATGAAGGCTGTTGTGGCAATCACATGGGGGCAAGGGCCTTGGATAGTAAAATATTGAGAGCTGGCTATTTCTGGCCATCGCTGAAGAAAGAGGCTGAGGACTTTGTTAAGAAGTGTGAAAAATGTCAGAAAATGTCTCCCTTGACTCATCAACCAGCGGAAGAGCTCATGACAATGAGCTCTCCCTGCCCCTTTGCAAAGTGGGGAATAGACTTGGTAGGCCCATTCCCAATGGCTCCAGCCCATAAGAGGTTTTTGATTGTGGCCATCGACTACTTTAGCAAGTGGGTTGAGGCTGAAGCTCTGGTAAAAATCACGGAAGAGGCAGTGATGGGCTTCATCTGGAAAAATATCATATGCCGATTTGGCGTTCCAAGGGTGATGATCTCAGATAATGGTACCCAGTTCATGGGGACCAAAATTAAAGCTTGGTGCGCCAAAATGAAATCCAGCAACACTTCACATCTGTTTACCACCCGCAGGTAAATGGACAGGTCGAGGTGACTAATCGCATCCTTGTCCAGGAACTCAAGTCGCACTTAGAGAAATCTGGAGGTAAATGGGTGGAAGAGCTAAGTGCAATACTTTGGGGTTACCGCACCAATCCTAAGGAAAGCACGGGTGAAACCCCCTTCAGCTTGGTTTATGGCATGGATGCCGTCATCCCCGCAGAGATTAGCCTTGAAACCCACCGAGTACAGAACTTTGATGAAATTCAAAATGATGCATTGTTGCAGGACGAATTGGATTTAATCGAAGAAAAGAGAGATCAGGCAGCGGTTAAGATAGAGCATGTGCGGGGGCAAATCCGGGCAACTTACAACAAAACAGTCCGAAAGAGGTATTTCCAGGTGGGAGACCTGGTCCTTAGAAGGGCTGATCTGGGAAAAGCTAAGGGAAAACTTGATGCTACGTGGCAGGGACCATTTCAGGTCACAAAGGTCTTGGCAGGTGGCGCTTACAAGTTGGAGGAATTAGATGGGTCCGAGATACCCCGAGCATGGAATATCTTGAGTTTGCGTAAATTTTATATGTAATACAATTCTACAAAGTTTATTTATATAATGATATTGTAGGTTTATTTTTTCCTTCCAGCTAATGGATCTCTATAAAAGCCAGGATTGGCTAAGGGAAGATGCCCATGAGATTTCCTGACCTGGTTGTCACATGAAGCCAGGATTGGCTAAGGGCGGATGCCGACGAAATTTCCTAACCTGATTGTCAGATGAAGCCAGGATTGGCTAAGGGCAGATGCCCACGAGATTTCCTGGCCTGATTGTCAAATGAAGCCAGAATTGGCTAAGGGCTGATGCCCACGGAAATTTCTGACCTGATCATCATTTTAAGCCAGGATTGGCTAAGTTGGGATACTCGTGAAAACGCCTGACCTAGCTATTAACCTAAGTCAGGAAGGGCTTGAGACAGATGTGCATAAAATGCTTGACTTGATTCAAGCCAAATCTGGCCAAAGGCGGATGCCTCAATTCTCCAGACCTGACGGTAAGTCCAAAGAGCCTGGATTGGCTAAAACTTGAAAACCCTAATTCGCTTGATTTGATTGAACAGAAACAAGAATCAATTGAAAATATTTGGAGAAAATACTCTTACATTTATCATAACATTCTGGCAATACAAACGGAAGATACACACGCCTTCTACGATGACGGGAAAATTGATTACAATGCAAGAAATAAAACAGAAAGAACAGAAAACTCAACAAAATCCCAGAGACATTTATCCATGAGAGGAAGAGGCCCTCCAACCAGAGGCCAGAACGCGATGGACACGCCACAACTCCTGCTCAGTTTCATGGTAGCGCTGGTGGTACTAATCGGCTTGCTCAAATAGAGCATGAGCTTCGCCAGCGGCAATAGTCAATCGGTTCACCGACTCCATCAAGTCGGCCTTCTCCTCTTGCAACTGACAATTCAGTTGACGCATCTCAGCCCACTCTTGCTTGTAGTGGCGCTTCTTCTGTCTCTTCCTCTCCAAGAGTCGATACATATAGCTGATTTTCTCTCGGAGCACAGATAGTTTATCAGAAAGCTTGAAATTTTCCACGAACAGAGATATGTTATTTCGTTTCACAGAGTCAAGCTCTTTGAGTAAGGAATAAGAAGCCATTGCAGAATTTGAAGGAAAATAAATCATATATGCACATATATAAAGGAAACGAAGGCACGTGCCAAGGAATATAAATTACTAAGGTTTCCAGAAAATCAGGAAACCCTAGAATCCCAATAGTCATTACAAGATAAAAATTATTTATTATTAAAAAGATTGTTAAGCGTACAAATTCAGAAAAGGCAAAATTAGACCAGCCACACAGGCACACAAACAGGTCTGGTCAAAAAGAGAAATAACGAGAGCCGCCCTAAACCTAAGTTTCAGTGTCCAGCTCCTCAGCCAATTGCTCCACGGCATCCTCTGCTAAGGCACCTGGTGAAGCCCCGCCTGGAAGCTTACCCAGACCTGCGAAGGTTGGGGAAGGAGAAGAGGCAAGAAGGGCCAGAGTCAGAGCCTGGTCTGGTTGAGACTGCTTTGGCGCAGGAGAATGGTAGAGAGCGAGGATGTGCTTGGCAAACTTGGTTGACCCAGAGGTATGAAGTCAGTTGCATTCCTGAGCAAAAGTGAAGGAAGTAGGCTTAGGAGGGGTCTCCAGAGGTTTGGTTCGATCAAAGGGAGCCCCCGGATGCTCTGAGACCCACTTAGCCTGCTCGTCCAAGCCGAAGTGGTAATAGCCCATGGCCTCTGGAACAAGCAGAGAATACAGCTCCTTGGACCCCAGAAAAGCTCACCTGGTCTCCTCCCTGGCTAGCTGGGCCAACTTTAAACCCTCTTCAGAGTTCAAGAAATTGGCCCTCCACCCCTCTCTAGCCTTGGCTAGGGTTTCATCGTCTAAGCTCCTTGCTTCTGCCAGAGCCTCGTTTTGTGCTTCAGAACGCGCCATCTCCACCACCTTTACTTGGGCCTTCTCCACCTCAGCTAGCTCGTCCTTTATCCCGACTAGATCATCCTTTAGCTCGGCTAGATCAACCCTCTGCTTCTTCAGCTCGACTCCTCGCTCCTTGGACAGGTCTTTAAAGCGCTTCTCCTTTACGCGCAGCTCCTTATTTTCTTTGATCACAACGAACTGGATCATAGATCTGGTGGCTCGAGTGGCAAGATAGTCTCTTGGAAAGAGCCTGATTACGAGAGAGAGAAAAGAAGAACCCACATCTCGAGCAGCTATTTCTGGGGCCGCTTCCGTCCCTTTTGTGGCAGCTGCGATGATCTGGCGCATCATCCTTTTTGAAAAGAGAAAAGTAAAAAAGGATAAGGCTTATAAAAAATAAAGTACAAAGATACAGACCAGGATAAAAAGAATTTTACCAATCTCCCATGTTAAAGGGCCCGTTTCTAGCCGCTCATTAAAGAAATCCAAAACGAAGGAAAGAAGAAGGTCGGTCACTTGAAGGGGATTCCCATTAAGGCTAGAGATAGTTTTTTGCAGATGGGGAGACCTGTCTGCTGCAGCCAGGTGACAATAGGAGGGTAGCTTATCAATGGGCTTGGGGTCAAAACCCCAGTCTCCGTCACAATGAACAAAGAAAAACTTCTTCCTCCAGGCCTTATTGGAGGAAGGGAGCCCATGCAAGAAGTGGACTCCAGATCTGGCGGTGAGATAGAAAAAGCCAGGGTGAGAGCTCTTTGCCTGATAGAGTTGGAAAAAGGTAGGGGATGTAGGCTCCAGACCAGCACAGCGCATGGCCAGATTGTTACACACTATAATCCTAAAAGAATTGGGAGTAAATTGAAAAACTGGGAATTTGTACATGATGGCAATTTCAAGCATCAGGGGGTTCACCGGGAGACGCAAACCCGCCTGAAGCTGGTCGACATAGAAAGTCAACCAGCAGGTTGGCGCTTGACACGCCAGAATGCCCGCCGAAGGGCTGTAAGGATCGAATTATTCAGGAAACTTATATTTATAGCGCATCTCCTCAACAGATCTATCACTAAGGATAGAGGTAACTCTGGGGTGATCAGGGATCGGCGGAGGATATTCTTAACCTATGAGGAAGAAGAGATGGCCGCCGCAGCCGAGGAGGGGAAGACGGCGAAGATGAGAGGGCTACCACCGCCGGAGAAGGAGAAATGGTTGGAGGAGCATCGGGAGGAGAAGAAGACGATGAAAATATCGATAATTTAAAGATAGAGGATGGAGAAGTACCTGGTCTATGAGGGTGGCCGAAAAAATTGAATCTGAAAACTTGCCGGAGTACTAGAGAGAAAAGGAGAAGCTTGGGAGTTTTTACGAAAATGAAAATATGAAGGTGAGAGAGAGAGAGAGAGAGTCCAGAGGGAATAAAAGGCAAGTAGATAAATTCAAAAAATGAGAATCGAGGAATAAGCGGGATTTGATGGGATCCTCGCATTTACGGATAGATGAACAGTACCCTAGGCGGTGAGCTAGAACGCCAACCGTAGTAGGGTAGGACATGCGCCGCTGACCTGTCAAAGGTACAGTACTTGGAAAGACGTGTGGGTATGGTAACCATTTTGGGATGTGGGCCGACACCACTAATGCAAATGATTAGGTCTGGTCGCCAGGTAGATTCTTAGGGATTCGTGCAAGTACGAGAAATAAGAAAAGCTTGTGGGCCCTCATTTATTTCAAAAGGCTCTGTAATTCTACGGCTCTACCCCAACCATTTCGGGGGGGAGGAGTTGATATGGCATGATTAGCCAGACCTGGATTGGGGTAGACCTAGACTGAGACAACCAAAGAAGAGACAGGAAGCTAGGTCAGCCCTGTCCTGGAGAGGGTCTGACCTGGTCCCCTCAGAAATAGATCAGAGATGTTGGAAAGAGGATCACCACGGCTTATGAATTATCCTGACCTGGTTGAGATTTCCTATGGAATAATCCAGATAATAGGATCAAGGCAGATGTGATACCGCTACACTAGCCCACAAGAAAGATGGAGAGCAGGATCAGGGCAGACCTGGCACCCTGACCTCCCTAAAGGGGACAAGTGGGACCACTTGTTTTAACGGCCCTTGATTCGCGGCCCTTGTTTTTGAGATCCTGGAAGGGGTCCCCACTGAGGAAAACTATAAATATCCCACCCTCAAGGCTGGGAGAGGTATATCATTTCTTGTGCATTCTTTTTCTTGCTCACTAAAACACTCCCTACGCTTTCTGACTTAAGCATCGAAGAGGTTTCCACCAGAAAACCGCCGGTAGTCCTTTTCTGACGTGTTTGTGTGTGCAGGTCGGGAAGAAGCGCATGTCTCAAGCATTGTCATATTTTCCGCATGAAACACCCATATTTATCCAAAGGCTCGTCGTCAATTTCAACATCCTCATTAGTATGTGTACTCCCTCGATAACTTTCATTTGATTCACCATGATAAAGCCATGTGATGTAACCTGGATCCATCCCCTGAAGCATAATATGATCTTTCACTGTTTGTTGGTCTTCAAATATTAAGTTCAGACAGCACACACATGGGCATCGAGCATTGCACTCCTTACCCATATGTGATTCAATAAACTGTATGAACTTATTAACTCCATCCACATAAGCAGACGAATATTTGGCAGCATGCATCCAACTCTTGTCAATTTTCAGCCACGGGATTTTACAATGATAGTTCTTATAACATAAAAAATAAAAGAGTCACTGATACATTACAGTGCAACCCAAAAGTTGAAAATAATACACGGCACGAACAATATCAATAAGCAAACATAAATAATTAAAATATCAACCTTCAGAAAATTGTCGGGAAAAAAATTTTAAAAATGGATATTGTTCTAAAGGAATCAAACTACAAGTTTTTTGTTTGACTAACTTCAAAAAATTGTCATAAGGAATGAATTTTGATGAATAAGAGATTTTTCAGACACAATGATGCTATCAAATTAGGAGAATAAGCAGAGGAAAAATTTTAGTATTGTATTATGATGAATATAGACAATTTTATAACTGCTTGTTTGAGTTAGAAATCCAAATGAGGTTGTATCGTATTCCACGTATTTCACATAATAGGTATTAAGAGACCATATTTACTAAAATTTACATTTCACACGGTTATTTTTGTAATTATTATCCTACACAAATTAGTGTAGAAGCTTTTTTTTTTTTAAATGCCCTTTTGTAAATGCATCAAGTTTTTAACCAAGGGTAGTTTTTGTTTTTTAACATAAATATACATATATATACATATATATACAACCCCTCGGTGTGGCACAAATGCATCCTACTTGTGATACTGTAGTTGTTCTACATCTGGTGATACAATTGGAGATAAGTGATAACTTTTTTTTAATTTTTCTTTTCCTTTTGGAAATATTTGATCTTTTGTATCATGGATAGCTGCTGTTTAAAGTTAGAGTACATTTCTAGGAACATCTTCCTGTTTATGATTCAGTAATTTTATTCATGGTTTATATCGTATCTGTTTCGAGTGCACACTGAGTTGTGGCATATGGTATTTTACCATATCTCTGAAACAGATTCATGGCGTGTTTGTTTATCATATGAAGTTGAAGAGTCATGTATCTCTAAGTTAAAATAGGTCCCACATTGATGCATAGATAATAGAACAAGGCAGATAATTATATGGGATTTTCTTAATATAATGATGGCATATTGATGAAGTTAGTACTTTGTGCTATAATTGTCTGAAGTTGCTGCCTACGAGAAACATACTGATCAGCCGGTAACTAGCACCTTACAAAACTGTATTCAGAGTTAGAGAGTTCAACACTTGATTTTCCTTGTCTCCAGTTCGTCCTCTCGATCTCTTTTTGTCTATTTATAAACTTGTCCAATGATAAATATGAACCTTACAATTCCTAAAAAAAAGAAAAAAAACGTGAAAGGACAGATTTAATGCACCTTTATCTGTTAGCGGATTTGGTCTCGTTTTAGCAAATTCACTTGTGAAAATTAGTTGGTATTCAGGTTAGTTGCTTTGCTCACAATTATGTTCCTTATTATTTTTTGTTATGGTTTCAAGGTTATAATAAAAGTTTTAAGTTCTAAGATTTTTTGTTAGGACCTAAATGTTTGTTTCTTTGTCAAATAAAAGTGAACTGTTTTTTTTTATCTCATTATTATTATATATACTTATTGATTCAAAGGGGTAGCACTGTTAAATTTTTTGAATTACAGTTAAATTTGGGAAGTTACAAAAATAAAGAAAGCAAGCAGGACAAAAGTTGACTTTCTTGAGTTCTCTCAAAGGGAAACAATGTTTATAAATTTCTCAATTATATCAAATGGAATTTCAGAACTTGAACCTGGTCTTGTATATGAAAAAGGGCTACATCCCCATAATATACTAACTTTCCTTATTATTATCATCATCATAATAATAATAATATTAATAAGAAGAAAATAATAAAAACTTTCAACAATAAGAATAAAACTTACACACACAAAAAAAAAAAATAAAAAAAGAGCAATCCTAATTCTAATACACGCAAAAAAAGTTTAATAAAAGAGCAATCATAATTAATTAATAAAACTAATACACGTTGTGGAATTACATTTAAATTTGAGGAGTTACAAAAATAACCCCAGAGGTTTAGTTTAATTACATAAACCTCCAGATTTTTTGCAAATTATAAAAAAAAACCAAAAACTACTAAATTTACTACAGTTGAGTCTAACTATTATTATCACCTCTTACTACATTCGACACATGATCAAACCTTAGGGGTGTTTTCTTTTTCATAGAGAAACAAAGAGTTTAATCCGTACCTGACCTCCAGGAAACAATCTCCAGTCACTATCAAATAGGTTTTTAATTCATTATTTTATATTATTTTGCTTCACACACACTCCCACCTACTGTGTGTCTGTACATGCACCTATTTACATAATTAGCTAAAGATCTTATTTTTCCCCCTCATGTGTTTGCTATAGCTTCAAAACACACACACACCAACATGTATGTGTATGTTAAAGTAATATATATATATATATATATATATATATATATATATATATATATATATATATATATATATATATATATATATATATATATATATATANTATATATCTTGAACTGATATTATGGCAGGAAAAGATTTGCAACAATGCTTGTGTGGAGAGGTTTTGAGATCAAAAGGGGAAAGTGTGAAGAAAACAGCTAAACACTCAAGATTACACCCAAAAACCATTGAACCATACATTTGCATTATGCAATAAAAGCTCATTTATACTAAAAAAATTATGTTACGCTGAATCCAATATTCTATAAATATCTTGCAACTTATAATAATATAATGTTTAGCACAACAATAAAAACCGATTAATTATCATAACGTTTTATATGAATAATTACAAAACAGGTAACTGAGGTGGTTTGTTGTATTTATATTCTTCATTGTGATACATTATATATTTCAAGGAATAATTAAATACACTTGTCTTAGGATTTGGTGTACTTAAAAAAAAGAACATTAAATAATTACAAATATAACCCCAAAGTTTGGTGAATTTAAAAATAAAAATAATAATGATTTACAAAAATTAGGTTTATATGTAATGTATATACAAGTGATAAATTCTAGAAGGTTTCAGCCTCTAGGGTTATATATTCATCTTGACTATATAACCCGACTATTATACTATTTTGAATTCGTATCGACTATATTTGTCTTTACACTCTCAATTTTGATATGTTATTTATTTAAAGGGATAATTTAAAAACAAAATCCACGAGGTTTGGTTTATTGAAAAAGAAATTTATAATTTAATTACAAATGTAGCCACCAAGGTTTGGTTTATTTACCAAAAAAAAAATCATGAAAGTTAAGTTTATACGTACACTATATAGAAGTGATAAATTCTAAGAAGGGGCAAACTCCTCTCATCAATGGTGGGAACTGGGATAGGTAGAGTTATTACAACAAAAGGAAACTATATTTAATTATTACAACAAAGGCTGCTATTGATGCCCCAAACATATTTCATTTTTGAGTTTTCCGGATATCATCTTCCATCATCAATGTCTTTCACGAAAACTTCCACTGAGTGGAGGTTACATATACACTTGTGTCCTTAGGTATATTCTGATAACTATGCTTTATGACGGTTATGACGGTTTCTACTAACATGTTGTGGTAGACAACCTGAGTTTAAAGGGATGTTTTCCATCTTCTCCCTTTCAAGATTTATTAAATTTTGTGTTGTACTTGTTGTTTATGGTAGATCAATGTGAAAACTCTTTACGATAGAGTGGGCAAAATAGTCTTTGGACCGGCAAAAAGAACATGTCCTATTTTTCTTGGATGGAAAATGCAAAACAAAAAACTTAGTAAATCCAGAAGGGAAGAAGATGGTTGTACCATTAGTTTTCAGTTACAATAGGTTCTTATAAATCACCATTATTGTCAGGTACCACTAAAGGAAGGTTATTAATGTACAGAGAAATATTTTAATGACTTATTGGGGCAAGTAGAACCAAGATAATGTAATGATTTGGACCAATCTAATAGTAAAAGTTATGATTAATAACAGGACTCATCAAACGTAGCTCAATTAGCCAAACAACATCAAACGTTCGCACATTAAATTATCCAACCTAAATGAAAATAAAATCATGGCTTCAGATTACTGTTCAAGGAACACAATACAAGTTACGAATCATAAGTGGCAAATGCAGAAAATGGAATTCACAGACGGACAATAGCTAACAACTACATTCAAAAAACACTAAATACAATAAATAAAAATAAAAAAATAGCAGGTAGACTGCATTCAGACAATACTGAAGGAGATGAGCTTTAATTTTGAACTCACCAGCCCGATAAGAGGATTCTTCAGCACAATTCTGGCGTGGTAGCAGAATCCAGCCGACGTCAATTCCTTCTCAATAGCCAGAAAATTTCAATCACCGAATTGTGGGCAGATTAAATGGAAAAGTTCTGAGAAGGAGTTGATTTCTTATGCGCTACTAATTGAACATGTGATTTAGGTTAATGAAAAAAAAAATTGTGGAGCCATAGGTTGAAGATGATGCAATACATGCGATTTAGGTTAAGGAAAAAAAATTTAAGTGGCGCCAGGTTGAAGATGATGCTGAAAAACAGGTAAAATTTTAAGTTATATTATCAACTATACATTTGTCGCTTTCGTGTGTAGTAGACATACTTCTATTTGCGATTTCTTTTTAATTCTTGAAATATGTGAAATCGTGAATATGCTATATAAAATGAGTGACACGATAATTTCAACTATTTCTTTTTAAATACAAAAAGTTAAATTGGTAGAATAATTCCAATAATTATCTGCCCACAACTCTTTAGATTTAGAACTATTTCTTTATGATTGCAATTTGCACAAAAATAATAAAGTAAACTCAAATTGTTTATTGAAGTTCTGCTCGTATGTTTTATAATTTAATTTTTAATACCCAATTAAATAATTATTTACGCTTATTCATATTTATTTTTTATATTTTATTATTATTATATTTAAATAATTTTATCAAATACATATATTTTCATCAAAGACATAATTTGACATCTACATTAAAAATAAATAATTCTAAATCCTATAACAAAATATTTGGCTTACTTTTCCATGTTAGGTGAATTTATATTTAGTTTATAGTTAGACCACTTCAAATAAAATACTCAATTTAGGGTATAGTGTATTTATTAAATTAATTGTTAAAATTACTTAATTGAATGTATATTTAATGAAAAAAACTAAGACTTTCTTGATTATATTAGTAAATTAGGATAATAAAGGAGTGAAATTTAGACGGTTGATTTTTTTTTAGTCGAGTCGATTAGAACACGAATTGAGATGAACATTGATTTTTATCAATTGTACGAGTGTTTTCAAAATTTTACAAAACTTTGAACAATAGATCTAATACGTTCTTTTAATATCATGTAACTCAAAATCAAATAGAGGGTAATTTTGTTTTAATTATATTTGTGTCAAGTCGATTAGAATACAAATCAAGATGAACTTTGATTTTTATCAAATGTACGAGTGTTTTCAAAAATCTTACACAACTTTGAACAATCGATCCAATACTTTGTTTTAATATCAGGTAACTCAAAATCAAATAGTGGGTAATTTTGTTTTATTATATTTGTGTCAAGTCGGTTAGAACACGAATCGAGACGAACTTTGATTTTTATCAAATGCACGAGTGTTTTCAAAAACTTTACACAACTTTAAACAATCGATATAATACTTTATGTTAATATCAGGTAACTCAAAATCGAATAGCTGGTAATTTTGTTTTAATTATATTTGTGTCGAGTCGATTAGAATACGAATCGAGATGAACTTGATTTTCATCAAATGTATGAGTGTTTTCAAAAATATTACACAACTTTGAACAATCGATCCAATACTTTCTTTTAATATCATGTAACTCAAAATCAAATAGCGGGTAATTTAGTTAGATTTTTCAGACGTACACATAATGTACACATACACTACGTATTAACAAACCCCGTATTTATTATGCCATCATCATATAAAGAGTAGGACCATAAATTGTAAAAAAGAATACGCTCGGAGTTCGAATACTCGAAGTATCCACAAATTAATGAGTTACATTTTCAGCATATATTAATTTTTAGTCATATTAATGTTATAATACATGTACTCAAGATATATCAGCTGAAGTTTATGAAGTATATGTTATTTAAGTTATTAGTTCAAATAAATTTAGAGAATCCAAAATAGTAGTTGTTCAATTAGAAATTAAAACTACGTTACATATTTGTTTTCGATTTATCTTTAATTAATTATACATAAATGAAATTACAAGCTGGTGCTTTACATTTTGTATCACTGGTATACAAATGCAGATTTTTTAATCAATACAAAAATATTACTTTCAAAAAAGCTTGCGACTCTATGTTCACTATAAGATTTTTGTTCAACCAACATATTAAAGCGTCTGTCCAACCGGCCTACTCAATTAATAGGATCATAGTTCATAAACGTTTAACTTTAATAAGATTCCATTAAACATCAGTGACTCGATTTAAACTATAAAATTTCTTCTATCTGCCTTCAAAGTCAATCACCTCATCGCATTTTACACTATACACAATAATTCACTAATAATAATAATAAATAATATATTTATAAATATGTTCTAAAATGATTTTTAGTTAATTAATGAGGATAATATATATTGCATGTTGTAATTAAAATCCTCACCCAATCCATAACAATTACTATAAGTTATTTTTTCAATATATATATTAACATGAAACTTATTTTTAAATGTTAATATAGTACAATATATATTAACATGAAACTTATTATTAAATTCATACTTAGTAAAAATAATTTGAACTTTAATTTTTTACTTTCACTTGTTCGATTTCAGACAATGAGGCTGGCGTGGGTGTGACCCAACCCCCAATCCAATTAACAAAACACATATCAAATCAGGGTCAAACTGGCAATTGTACTTGACCCTACCTCTCCCACTCCCCGACCTCATTCAGCCCTATCCGCCATTTTCACAGCGCACAAAATCCCTTACAGTACAAATCCACCATGAACTCTACAAGATCCTCCGCGCGCCTGAAATTGCTCGACTGCACCCGTTCTGCCATGCGAGATGAGGACCATCCACAAGAATCCTGTGAACCCACTGCTCGGCGGCAGCCCCGACAAGAAAAAGTACGGTCTGATTGGAGTTTCGATTTTCTCGATATGGAAATCTCCAAACGCATCAGGTTTGAGAGTCTCGAAGATCGTCCAGGTTAATTAACCTAATTCCTTACAATCTTTTTCCCTAAAATCTAAAATTTTAAAATTTAATTGCTTGATAATGCCTGAATTTACTTGGGTTTTGAAGTTCTTGACTTAATTTTAAAATTGTTTTCAATTATTTTACAAATTGTAAAACTGATCGTATTTACTGGTGTTTTACATGTTAAGGAAACCCTATTTCCTATTTTTTCTGAATTTAGTTGTAGATAAATATTTTGATAAATAAATAAACTTATCCCTAAAATAGAAAAACTTCAGTCGTGTCTAAAAAAAAATGGCGGGTGTTTTTTTTCTTTTGGCGCCTAAACATTAGTTATTTTTGGTAGCTTCTAATCTAATTGGGGTAGTGATACATGTATCTAAATATCTACCAGTTCCAGTATAAGTATAAAGA
This sequence comes from Phtheirospermum japonicum, assembly GCA_014905375.1. Classification (NCBI taxonomy): domain Eukaryota; kingdom Viridiplantae; phylum Streptophyta; class Magnoliopsida; order Lamiales; family Orobanchaceae; genus Phtheirospermum; species Phtheirospermum japonicum. The sequence continues at coordinate 2,023,253 of BMAC01000017.1, forward strand.
GTCGGTCACACCCATAACTTCTCCAAATTGCGAAAAAAAAATCCACTTGCGGTGCATAAGCAGACAAGCCAAGGTTTGTTCATGTGTGTTTAAGTTTGTGAGATTTGGGTTAGTTGGTTTTAATATGTGATTTTTCATGTTGAAAACTAGAATAATAAATTAGTGATTATTGTTAATCCATATGTAATTATGTTCACAATTACTGCATATGTAATCATATGTTCTTCCAACTTCTCGGCTTATTCTTTATAATGCTATTACTTTAGTTATTGCATATGTAATCACACACCATAATAGGAAAAAGTTATTGCATATTTATATCATGGAAAAATGGGAGTGTGTATTTATGCTGAACTAAAAAGATGTTTGCAGTTGGTTTGTTATGAGTATATATATGTATAGTGTGGATTGAAATTTTGTTAGTGAGGCTAAACTGGAATACTTATGTGGTGCATTTATGCTAATTCTGAATCACATTTATGTACATCTTAGATTATTCTGATTTAAAGATTATGTATGCTTAGTGACATATATGCTTAGTGTAGATTGTAATCGTGATGCCAGAATATATTTGCAGTTGCTTTCTTGTGAGTATATAAATTCTTATTTTAAATTAAATTTGTGACTACATAATATGTATTATGATGCTGAACTGGAATACATATGATTTTGTAATAACCTTTTCTATTTTTCTATGACATTTATGCTGATCTTAGATATACATGCTTACTGTATATCTAAATTATGWTAGATAATATGTTTCATGATGTTTATCTTTAATACATTAACTAGTGTAGTAGCCTTATGTTAGTTTTGTATCAAATTTATGACGATTCCAGACTTAATGATGCTAAAATTATTGTATATTATTTGTTAGCAGGTTCCGTGTAAGATGAAATATAATATAACTTGATTTATTATGTTAATCTAGTTTATAATATTTGTGATCTTTTTGTTTGTAATATTTCCAATTTTTAATCCATATGCTAGTTGTATCAACTCCACGGTGTTTGACTGTGCTTTTGTGTTTTCAAGTATTTCACCCAATTGATGCTAATTAAGTAAGCAATGAAAAACAGATTGATGCTAAATAATTATTCAATGACGAACATATAATTTCAATACACTGGTCTTTTTAATTTATGGTTTTCAACAATTGTATTTCTTTTATAATCTAATTGCCGGATATATGTGTTGTTCATCTTAGATCTCATGTACATAATATATTTTTTTAAACAAACTTTTATAATGTAGTATCCAACTGTGTCTATTATCCATTATAATATTATTAATTTATTTGTATATCAAATGGCTGATCCATGATGTTATTTGTTGTGTTATGTTTACTCGGAGAAATGGCGCCAGGAGGTATACTAAAGAAGTAGAAAGTGAACACAAACAAGCCTCGACAATATGTCGCAAACCATACTTATTTTAATGCCTCCACACCCCATAGGAGTACAAGAAAATCTGACGGTCTGAACGATTCAAGCCCCAGTACTATAAGACACATGCCACAAAACCCTGAAGTCACCCCGTCTAAAGGAACTCAAACTACATCAACCGGCCGTCAAACCCAATCACATGTCACTCAACGCCAACCACCTGCTGACTCGTACGTATTTGTCATGATTTTTGTATACTTGGCTAGTGTTTTAGTTAGATTTTGTTGTTAATTTTGGTATAAGTTGGATTGAGCATATTTTTGTATTTATGTATATCCGACTTATTTTACCACATTTTATGTTTATTTTAGGTATTTTGAAGTCTTTCAGTGTTAAGGTGGACGAGTGTGGGCCCGCGAGTGGAGTTTCAAAGAAATTGGGACCTGATTTTGTATATTACAGCTAACACTGGGTATGTCATCCACACTGGGTTACCCACTGTCAAGACCCAGTGTCAGACTCTGGCAGAAAGATCCCTCTGATCGGACTGGGAGACATCCGATCAGATGTAAGCGTTACAAACTCGGATTTTGTGGAGATTTTCAGTTACAGAAGGGCTATTTGATGGCTACAAAAGGCCAAGAACTCAGCCACATTCAGAGACACGAAAATATCACTAGGAATCCATTCTGGAACAAATAATCTCTCACCCGGTTTGTGACAAACCGGGTCGAGAAGACATTCTCGAACCTCTTGGGGATGACAACCCGTGAGTGTTCTTGAATTGTTCTTCATTCTATTTTCCTTTTTCTTTCCAATTAAAAACTTTAGTTTTCAGATTTTAGATAGATGTTAGATTAGCTATTGATAACCGCTGGAGACGGAGGCTAGTGACAAGCTCCCACGATTCAGCAAGGTTCATTTCATTCCCGGAAGAGCTGGAGTTAGCAAGGATTTCTCGTAGTTATCGTGGATAGTATTTTATCGGAATTTAGTAAACTCTAAAACTTGTTCTTGTTAATTAGTTTGGATTTCATGTTGGTAATTCTTGTTGAGATTATGATCTTGTGATATTATGTTTGGGTAATTGTTCTTGGTTTCTTATGAACGGTTTCGTGAGGATTCGTTTAACGTTAACTAGTTAATTTGCATTATCTTGATTTGGATATTGTGTTTATGATATTGAATTTGTCAATGGTTGTTGAGTAGAAATCATGGGTCTAGTGCTTGGAAACGTTTAGGACCATCGCTTGGAATCATCGGGCATTTAATCTATACGTTGGGATTGACAACCCCAACTCGTAGACTAAGTGTGCAATGAAACTCCTAAGCGTTCGTGGAGACGAGTCCAAGGCCCTAGATCCCCGTTTATTAATCTTTTAAAAGTTGAAGTTTGTTATTAAATCTTTTATTAACTTTAGTTAAGTTCTTGCACGGTGATTGACGCTCTCCTTGCAAGAATAGTTTAAATTGCTCGTAGTATAAATCATCGTTTAGTTATTGAAATTCTCAAAACCCCCTTTGTCTGCGTGTTTAGTATAACATATTTGTTATTTTCTCGTCCGTATAAACAAACACAAAAACTACTTCCGATTAACCTTCCTCGAGAGATCGACCCGAGTTAACTTGGCATTCTACAAGTAACCCCGTTCTCTTGCTGGCGAACTTAAACCCTTTCAAACGTAGACGCGTATTGGTTGACCGGAATTTAATTTTAAAAGGAACACAAAAGTTCGGCTCAAAATTTTGTGCCGTTGTCGGGGAAGGCTAAAGGTTGTAATTTTTGTGTTTATTCTTCGTGATCTTTGTTCGTGTTTTTACTGGTTTTGTTGTGTTTCGTGTTTGTTTGTGATTTTTCTCTTTGTTCATTTTTGTTATTATCTACCGGTGCGTTTAATCTTGTGCGTTAAGTGTTGTGATTGCAAGGTACCTTGACGACCAAGATTCAACAAGCCATTTCGAAAAAGAGAGAGAGAGAGAGAGAAAGAAAGAATGTCTAACCCGTATGCTTGTTTTGATCTTCGACCGACCACTCAGTGGAGTCAAGCGATGCGAGACTACGACCCGGATGAGTTCTACTATGAGCAACTCCCGGTATTTCATGGGCTCCTGAGTGAAGATCCATTCGACTTCATCCAAGAGTACGACGCCATAACAAGAACCTTCCCTCTTTTAGGCCTTACGATGGATGAGGTGAAGGTGCGACTCTTCTTCTAAACGTTGAAGGGTCGGGCAAGAAAATTATTTATGCATTCAGAGCCCGATTCCTTGGGGATGTGGGAGGAGTATACAATTGGTTCAGGGAGACATTCTATTCTCCTGAGTGGTACACATCTTCAAATTCATACACTTCAAGACACAAGAGGATCGATGAATTGACTCGAGAGATAGCATCCCTGAAAGTTAAGCTAGCAAGTCGAGCCTTATTGAAGAAGAATATTGAAGAATGTGATCGCTGCGGGTCACGATGGCATTTGACGAATGCATGTCGAGTGACGTTTGACGAAGAGCCACAGGAGGAGGCTTCAATCATTCAAAACTACTCGAGCTATGACTCTTGTGCACTTTTCGGCTCAAATCCCTACTACCCGAGATATGAGGACTATACTCTACCTTCTCCTCCCGACCACTACCAACAAATCCATTATCATCCCGATGCCCCACTCGATAATGATTCTTACTCAGTTATCCGTGTTGTGGAGGAACAGTTTACCTTTGAAGAGCTGTCGATTCTTGATGTGGTGGAGCCCATCTTGGATGTTGGTGATTCAAGCCTGAATGCTTGTTTAGGAGAGGTGTGTGAGGATATGGAGATTGAGGATTTGGTTGAGATCGCCTCTTTTACGATTGAACATGAAGTTTTGGGTAATAGTGTAGGGGCGTTGCCATTAGAGGTTCCGAGTGAGGAAGTTGGCAACTCGGACTTACTTTCTCTTTGTGGAGAAGATGGAGTTGTGCTACAAGATTTGGAAGAGATTGTGTTTGTTGAGCCACATTGCGTTCTGCCGGATGTTTTGATCAATCTTAACACTGAGGTGGTAGAGGAGGCAATCGAGAAGCAGTGTGGGCTGATCGATGACTATTTTGTCTATTCAACCGATTTCTTAGCCATTCCGATGGCCGAGCATTGTTCCAGAATCCGATCGACTTTTGAAATTTTTGTAGTAATCGATTACTCATGTTTTCGACCTCCAAAGCCAGTTGGAGATTCTATTTCTCTCATCACGAAGCTTGCTCATCGTGCCTACCTTGGTGGTTGTCATCGCCCGCTTTTGCTCTTGGAGAACACTAAGGCGTGGCACGATCGTCATTTATTTTTGGATCCCGAATAACATCACTTTTGTAAGTCGTCGAGCAAAAGACGTTAAAACTTGCACTTCTTGGGAGGTAACCCAAGGTATCGTTTTTCTAGCTTAATTTAAAATTTTCTCAATTTTTTTTGGTACATATTTTTGTTCGTGATTAACTTGAGTTGGATAGGTGTGGTAATGATTTGTTAGGTTGTGCATCAAGAGTGCGAAAAATGATGCTTTTTTAGGACATTCGATCGGATGAGGTAAAGTGACCGGTTGGACAAAGCACACTGGACTCCTGTCTGACTGGATGAGAGAAATTGACCGGTCGGACAAAGCACACTGGACTGCTATCCGATCAGATTGGTGCAGTGACCGGTCGGACGAAGGCTACAAACTTACCGTCGGCCCATTGGCAGATTTCCATCTTTCCCTCATGACGGCATGGACATTTAGGCAGGCTCGAGCCCCAGTATTGTATCACTTTCTATCCCAACTCTCGTTTTTCATTTTTAGTGATTTTGTTTGATTTTTCTGTTATGTGTTTTTTGCTTGAGTGTTTGTTTAACCATTCGAAAAACTATTCGCATGATAATTGATTGACGTTTTCCTTTTTCCTTGTATTGATATGTATAATATCAATGCGGACATTGCTTACTTTTGTGTGTGGGTGGGGGGATATTCTATGCATGCGTAGTCATTTTGGTCGAATGGTTCTGTTTGAGTCTTTCTTTGTGACGACGTACGAATCAACCAATTGTTTATGTCGACGATGTTGAAATTATTCCCATGCTTATTTGTGTTTGTACTGGCTTGCCTGTCGGAATCATGTATTATGTGATCTTTCGTTAGAGTCTTTTGAGCTTGTTTAGTGCAAAATTTTTCAAAACCTACTTATATATATTTATTTAAAATAACACTTAGTAGTTAGACATTTCGCAAAGCTTTTTAAAAGTTTGAATAAAACCTTAGTAAGGAGCCTTGTGTGTTTATCAACATTTCATGCTTTGATTCGATAAGTGTTTTGAGAAGTCTCTAAAGTTGCATGTGTACATTTGGTGTTGGAAATTATGATAGGCACATATAAAACCTGTTTTCGGTCTTATTCATAAATAAAAACCACTAAAAATCCCTAATGAGCCCCCTTGAGCCTTTATTCCATATCTTTGTTAGCCACGAGCTTAATTGTAGCTCTTATTTCATTTAAGTTTGTGAGCTGAGAGTTTATTTATCATTGGTTTATTGAGATATGACGATTTCAGGGTGGGGATTAGTGGGATACTATTTAAAAAAATGGAAAAAAAAGGGATAAAGAAAGAAAAGTAAAAAAAATGGAAACTAAGGGTGCCTAAGTTCATAAGAGAATCGAGATGTTAAAAATAAATCCTATTTATAAAGGAAAATATTCGGGTTTTGGGGTTAGAAATAGCCTTAGCTATAAAAGGCTAAAAACGATGGTATATGGTTGTTTGGGAAGAATGAGGAGCAAAATTATGCTCTATGCTTAAAATTTTAGATTGAGTGAGTTATTGATTGCGTTTGTTCGCAAGTTAGCCACAAATCTTTATATATGGCATACCTTACCAAAGAGCCTACATTACAACCCCAGAAAGTCCTAATCCGATTCTTGATTAAATGTGCACACATATGCGATGTACGAGTCTTTGATTTTCATGAGTCGATGAATGGATGTCTATGTTGATCCGAGCATATACACTTACCTTTTGAAAAACACGAGCGAATGAGTGCACCATTATACATATTTCCCTTTTGTGAGGACGCATTCCTTTGATTTCAAGGTGAAAAGGTAACACGAGCTTAGCTTAAGAATTTTCGACAAAAGTGTTTATACTTGCAAAACTATATTGTATGCACAACATGACTCTTTGATCTAGCTACTTTCATGCTTACGTGGTTTTGATTCTTTTCGTTTGTTCGAGGATGAACAAACCAATAAAGCATGGGGTGGTTGACTCGCACGTATTTGTCATGATTTTTGTATATTTTGCTAGTGTTTTAGTTAGATTTTGTTGTTAATTTTGGTATAAGTTGGATTGATTGATCATATTTTTGTATTTATGTATCTCCGACTTATTTTACCACATTATATGTTTATTTTAGGTATTTTGAAGTCTTTCGGTGTTAAGGTGGACGAGTATGGGCCCGCGAGTGGAGTTTCAAAGAAATTGGGCCTGATTTGGTATTACAGCTGACACTGGGTATGTCATCCACAATGGGTTACCCAGTGTCAAAACCCAGTGTTAGACTCTGGCAGAAAGATCCCTCCAATCGGACTGGGAGACCATCCGATCGGATGTAAGCGTTACAAACTCGGATTTTGTGGAGATTTTCAGTTACGGAAGGGCTATTTGATGGCTACAAAAGGCCAAGAACTCAGCCACATTCAGAGACACGAAAATATTACTAGGAATCCATTCCGGAACAAATAATCCCTTTTCCGGTTCGTGACAAACCGGGTCGAGAAGACATTCTCGAACCTCTTGGGGATGACAACCCGTGAGTGTTCTTGAATTGTTTTTATTCTATTTTCCTTTTTCTTTCCAATTAAAAACTTTAGTTTTCAGATTTTAGATAGATGTTAGATTAGCTATTGATAACCGCTGGAGACGGAGGCTCGTGACAAGCTCCCAGGATTCAGCGAGGTTCATTTCATTCCCGGAAGAGCTGGAGTTAGCAAGGATTTCTCGTAGTTATCGTGGATAGTATTTTCTCGGAATTTAGTAAACTCTAAACCTTGTTCTTGTTAATTAGTTTGGATTTCATGTTGGTAATTCTTGTTTAGATTATGATCTTGTGATATTATGTTTGGATAATTGTTCTTGGTTTCTTATGAACGGTTTCGTGAGGATTCGTTTAGCGTTAACTAGTTAATTTGCATTATCGTGATTTGGATATTATGTTGGATATTGTGTTTATGATATTGAAT
>BMAC01000017.1:2047208-2110518 GCA_014905375.1 Phtheirospermum japonicum
AATGCCTCAGCTTCTGCGACGTAAGTTTGCTTCGGCTGAAACACTCTTTACTTAGTGATACCACTTTTTTTGCATAGTTTCTACGGGGTTCTAGAAACATATATTGTTAATGTTTGTTTAAAATTATCGTCCTTGTTATTTTCACGTTTTTTTTTTTTTCCCTTTACTTAAACAGTTAAAGTGCCTGGCCTCTTTTCAGGCTTGCTGCAAATTGGCCTCCAATAGTGCAGATAGTTCGCCTGATATCCCGGGATCACATGAATAAAAGGTAATATTAAGCAAAACTCATTTCTTTGTACTTTTTATCTGTATACATATGTTGGAATTTGAAAATTTTACGTATTGTGATAGGCAATACGCTGGAAAGGCTGATTTTCTAGTTTTCTTGGTATTGAATCAGCACGGCTTTCTTGGACAGCTATTGGTTTGAAGAACAAATATATCTGATTAAACCTTTTTTTGTATGTAACTTGTAGTGATCGTTGTTTTGAACACTTGATGAATATTGTGGTTTTTTTTTGTTATTTTGTGTTGCTTTGAATGGATTGAGATATTGTATTTGGTGAAGTATATTTTTAATTGATATTTGATGTTTTAAATATTATATATTTAAAGTTTTACATTTGGGAAAGATGAATACTAAAAATAGGCAAAACTTTCCAAAAATACACTAACTTTCCAGAACGGCATTTGAAAAACCGTTCTGGTAAGTTATGCTTTTCCAGAATGGCTTTTGAAAAACCGTTCTGGTATGTTAAACTTTTCAGAACGGTATTTAAAATAACCATTCTAGAAAGTATAACTTACCAGAACGGTTTTTTCAAATACCGTTCTGGAAAGTGAGACATTCCAGAACGGTATTTTGAAATACCGTTCTGGAAATTGCGACTTTTCAGAACGGTATTTCAAAATACCGTTCTGAAAAGTATATCTTACTAGAACGGTATCTAAAAATACCGTTCTTGAAAGTCGCAATTTTAGAACGGTATTTTCAAATACCGTTCTGGTAAGTTATACTTTTCAGAACGGTATTTCAAAATACCGTTCTAGAAAGAGAGACTTTTCAGAACGGTTTTTTCAAATACCGTTCTGGAAAGTTGGACATTCCAGAACGGTATTTAAAAAAACCGATCTGGAAAGTGGCGGATAAGTATAGGATGGTACCATTCTAGAACAGAAAAATTATTTTCTAGAACAGTTTTTTTTACCTTTCTAGAAAGTCTGCCAATCCAGAAGGGTAAAAAAAGGCGTTCTGGAAAGTCTACCAATCCAGAACTATGTCACTACAGAAGGTACAGAAAGGCGTTCTGGATAGGCAGAATTACCCTTCTAGATATGCAGTTTCTGCACCAGTGCAAACCCAAGGAGGTGCTTGAAATTAAATCTAAATCTAGAAAAGGAAATTACATCAAAGCATGAAATTTAATCTAAAACCTAAGAGAGAGAAAATAGATCTTGAAAACTAGAGAGGATTTTTAATCCTAAACCCAAGCTTGGGTTGGGAGAAAATGAGAGGTGTCTTACAAAATGAAAGAAGTCTCCTATTTATATTACATTTAATTGGGTTTAAATGGGCCAAAATAGCCTTAGATGCTTGGAAATCTCGATTTTGACCAAGTTTGACCCGTAGGCACCTTCCTAGACCCTTGTCTAGCTTTTTGGCACATTTTGGCTTGATATGGCTCGAGATGGCTCGATCATGGCTGAGCCAGGGCACAGGTGGGCGCTGGTCGGCAGGCCTGGGCGGGCGCTTGTGGGCGAGTGCTGGCGACGCTTGGCGAGGGCTGGCGAAGGTTGGCGAGACGCTGCGCGAGCGTTCCTGGGCGCTGCGCGGGAGCGTGCGAGTGCTTCCGGGAGATGTCAGGCGCGTGCGGGCGGGATGGCGCGCGCAGGCACGAGTTTTGGCGAGCATCGGCGAGCTTTAGATAGTATTCCAGAGAGTTTGGCATTTTGGAGCCTCTCTTTTGGCTTCAATTTTGATCCTTAATGCCTTGGCCTATAAAATAGAAATTTTGAACATAAAAACTCAAGAATTTCATCAAACCTCAAGGTAATTGAACCCATTCAACCAAATTAAATATAAAAGTAGCAAGAACACGAAAAACAATAAAACAAGAGAAACGACCTAAAAACCTAACGAAAAATGACTCAAAACTACTAAAATCAATATAAAAATATATCTAAAAACACGAATAAAAACACAACAATTACAAGCAAAACAACCATCTTTTGCATACTGAGCAAATTGATGTAAGTCAAGCAGCCATCAGAATCTCAGAAATAGGTCTATAACTCTTATGTATACACTTAAGCTTAATTTGGTATTTATACGAGCTAAAAGTGGGGCAGAAAGTACACCCAAGGTGTTGGTCGGGTCCGATAGAAAAAAATCAAACTAAGGCTACACTAAACCTGGCACCCGAACAAGTGGTTAGGTGAAGCACAACATAATTTTAAAAATGCATCTTTGAGGCCAAGTTTAGGGGGAAGAGCTCATGGGGGTGAGCTCGAGGAACGAGAGGCGAAAGAGATGAACACCATCCATCTATCCATCCACAAGAAAAAATGACGGAGTATCCAAAATGAATCCTTTGATTTATGGCGGTTTTATCTTCCCTTTTGTATTTACATTATCTTTATGATGAATATATTTATTATATTTATGTGTTTTCAATTCACAATGTGTAGGTAAATGCTTTGATATTGGACATGGGTGTAGATTGATGACACTCATTTTATAATATTAATATATTTCATTTATTGATGTTTATTATTTCACCTATTTGAGTATATTATTTTGAATGCATGTTTTTAAAAGCATCAATGTTTCTACATGTTTTTCACTGTCTTCTTGAATTGAGAGCAGATACACCATATCAGGCATACAAGTATTTCAATATATAGTTGTATACATAGCGAGAAGCCATGTGATTATTTTTAAGCTTTTATAATCATTTTATCTATTTTAATCTATAATCAAGGGCGATACATCTGTAACTGAGTCTATAAATCTAAAGGGATCGAGAAAGAATGTTAGATGACTTTTGTGATTGGTTTATAGATTAAATATCAACTAACTTATATTTATCATAAATCAAAGAGTTGTCTATCGAAGCCATTGTTTGGAATCATTCCCATCCCTTTGTTTATCTCTCCATACTTCATTTTACTTAGTTTATTTATTTATTTCTTGTTGAATAGTTCTTCTATCTTTATTATTTTCTAAATAAAATGTGTAAGTCTTTAGTTGTGGTACTCGATAAAATAATTAATTAGCCTTTGTGGAATACAACCATTCCGGCCACTACTACATTTGGAATCTGTATACTTGAAGTGGTAAAATAATAGGTGAACAATAATCAATACTACAACATACTTTGTTACGAAATGATCGAGAAGAAAAATGACAATGTCAATAAGAAAGAATTTGAAAATCGAGCAAATGAGCATATATTATTTGTGGAATGAATTTGGTAATTGTAGTAAAGTGCTGATCCCGATGCACAACAGACAGAGTCGTCACTACACTTTGTTATGTTAACAACTATACAAAGAAATTTTTTCATACGAACTCGAGTGAGAGGCCGAACGAGAAGGGTACAATCGATGAAGAAGATGTGTGGTATTATGGGCGATTAATTTGGAAAGTATATAAAATTATAATTCAGTACACGTGCACATCTTCTTCTCACCCTTCCACATAAAGCTGACTTATTGTGTTATTTAATAGGAAAAATTCTTCATTACCTAGCTAAAAAATGTATACAACAATGGTCTTTTCATCGACAGTGATAATGCATCCAACAACTATGAAACCATAACTGGATAAGATGCAGAAGGTGAGCCGATGATCGAGCAGGTGCCAATGAATGAGGATGCGAAAAATATGAGGCAAATTATAATTGAGAAGGCTTTAAGCAATTGTTATATTTTGACTAGAGTCTAGAATTATTGAATTGTAGGTGGTTCATGCGCACACATTTTATAGGGGAACCTTTGGAACCTATAAACTTGGAGATAGCGGTGACTTGTAGATGAAACAAGTCCAAAAGAGAAAGATGTAAGATGTCCGAAAATCCAGACAATATCAACTCCAACAACAATTGCAAGCATTACATGCACAAATGTAACAACAAGCATAACCGGCCATCCTGTCCATGTTCCAACTCATTGCTAACTATGACCATGGAGGAGCAAATGGACAAGTTATTCAAGTTAACAACTTTGAGTTGAATACAGGGCTGATAGCAATGGTCCAATAAAATCAATTTGGAGGAAGTTCCACGGATGACCCGAATGCACATTTAGCACAATTCTTGGACATATGCGACACCATCAAGATAAATGGAGTCCCAGGAGATGCGATAAAATTACAATTATTCCCTTTTTCATTAAGGTCTAAAGCAAGATTTTGGTACAACACTCTTGGATTTGGATCCATTAACACATGGAATGAGATGTGTCAAGAGTTTTACTCAAATTCTTTCCACCAAGCCAGACATTGAAGTTCAAGAGCGAGATTACACAATTTTGCCAACCAGACAAAGAGCCATTACATGAGTCTTGGGAAAGGATTAAAGTATTATTGAGAAAATGCTCTCAACATGAGAAGAAATTTGATACTTTTACAATGGGTTGAGCGGGCATACAAAGTTATGGTAGATGCCTTAGCTAGAGGTGATTTGTTAGCGAAAAACATTGATGAGGGAATGCTTGAGGAAATGGTGGCCAACAGTTATCAACGGTCAACGGAATGATCAGTGATGAAGAAAGCTTCCATGATAGGTAAGATTGATATGATGATTGCTATGACACAATAATTAGCGGTGATGAATACCAAGTTCGACAAGTTCATGTCACAAAGCTTTGGGCTTTCGATGAGAAAATCAATGGAGTTTCCATGCACAAAGGGGTTGAAGATGTTAATTTAGTCAACCAAAGAAATTCAACAACAATTATAGAGGCACCTAAAGGTGGAAACCAATACCAACCAAGAATGAGAAATAATCCAAATTTCTCTTATGCCAATCTGTACAACGCACTCCAACCAACACCGGGATTTTCTATGATAAATAGAATGATAAAAGATAATAAGAATCTAATCACTAAAGACATGTTCATCGTATTTATGGGTAAAATGAATTCTCGATTCAAGAAGGTCAAAGCAAGAATAGATCAAATGAAGGCGAACATAGCTCAAATGATAGGTTTGTTGGCACCCACATGAAGGTACTTGAGACCCAAATTTCATATTTGGCTGAAAGAGAAATAGTTTTAGTGGTGGTGAGTGTAAGAGAGGGTTCATGGCTTGGTATTATCGGAATTCAAGTGATTGTACGAATCAATTAGTTTTATCTTGTAAAATTTAAAGAAAAACGAAACGTAAATGAAAGAAAAGAAAGTATTTCGAATGCCTCATGTGTTTGCCAATTGAAATTGAAAGTAATAATCAAAATAAGTAATAAAAAGCAAAGAAACAACAAAGTACAATCAACAAAACCTAAATTACAACTGTGCATGCATGATCATGAAATTTAAATAATGCGAATCTACCAAAATCGAAACACCAATAGAAAGAGCAAGGAAAGTTGACGTGAAAGTTAAAACCTTTACGAAAAAAACTAGAAATAAATAGTAGATCTAGGAATCAAAATTAAACCATGCATGAAAGTAAAAACCAAAATAAAGCATAAGAAATACTTTAAAAAAATGATCAAGGACTCGATCTATGATCAAGGTGTGTCACTCACCTAGATTCCATAAACCAAATCACAAGTCTAACAACAAATCTAAGAGCTAAGAAAAAATGCATAAATTGAAGAACAAGCATAAATTAAAGAACAAGGAAGAAATTAAGAAAAGACTTACTTGAATTAAGGAAAAGAACCACAAACTTGATGAAATTTCAATCCAAATTAAATCCAAGTGATGACATGAAATCTTCTTGAGCTAACAAACCCAAGGAAAAGTTTGAAATTAAATCTAAGAACTAGAAAGGGTTTTTAGTCTCTAAAATCATGAATGAGTTGGGAGAATGAGAGAGGATTACTCTTGAATCCATCTTATATCTACTTATAATAGGTTTAACTAAGGTTAAATGGGTCAAATTAGCCTTAAATGCTTGAATTTCCCATGTTTGACCAAGGTCAAATTAGCCTTAATTGGCGTGGGCTGGTGAGGCTTGGTGCGTGAGTGTGCTGGGCTCTGCTGTCGTCAGGCGTGGGCACAACTTGGGCATGCGGGTGTGCGTTAGCAAGGCGTGGCGTGCATAGGCATCGGCAGGGTCCTGGCGCGTGGGCGTGTCAAGGCGTGGTGTGATCTCGAATGCAGGCGCAGGCGGGTGCTAACGTGCGGGCGCGCGCGCATGGGCAAGCCTTCCTTGGAATGCGGCAGCTTAGGTCAGGGTGTGCGGGCGTGAGCTGGCATTGCTTAGAACATCTTGGCGACCAATCCACAAAGTTTTGGTGTTTTGAAGCTAGCTCGTGGCGCGGATTTAAGCACGTCTTGGTGCATCCTGGCACGGATTTAATTCATTAAGTCACCTATTTTCCCTTCTTTAGTGCTTCTAACTTCAAGACCCATCCTTCCAATTGAACTTTATCTTCTTAAAACAACAACTAATCTCAAGAGAGCCAATTCTTTCACCTATGAAATAGGAATTTTGAACATAAAAACTCAAGAATCATACAAACCTCACTAACGTCGCACACATAAGGCTCAAAACAATAAAACAAGAAAACAACCTAATAACCTAACGAAACTCGACTCAAAACTACTATAAACAACACTAAACCCTAATTAAAAACACGAAAAAAACACTACAATCACATGCAAACAACCACCTCACATTTCTTGGTTTGTTCGTTCTCGAACAATGAAAAGAATCAAGAATGTTCATGCAATGAAGATTATGAAAAAAGAAGAATCCTTGTGCTTATCCGAATTAAAATGATAAAAATATCAACATTAACTCGTTATCGCTAAGCATTGCTCGTATTACCCGTTCTCAAATGAAAACTAAATCGATGACTTCCTCACAAATGGAATTTTTGAGGGTTTTCGCTCAATTCACTCAAGTGTTTTTTAATATGGGACATGTATATGCTAAATTCGGACAATACATGCACCTTGTCAAGATTTCACACATTAGAAACTCAAAATCACCCATTGTATATGACCAAACAAGAACTGAAAGAGTTCTTTATTTTGTGTTGTTGAATCGAACTTTTTCGCTTTAAAAATAAAAAGCTCGTCCGCAAGAGAACGGAGCTATTGTAGGCGATAAGCTGACTCGAGTCGAATCACAAGGAAGACTAATCGGAAACTATTTTGGTGTTCGATTTTACGTACATAGAAACAAAAATAAATACTAAACTAAACACACGATCAAATAAGGTTTAGGGTTCTAACATCTACGAGCAATAAAATTAAAATCTTTTAAAAACGATTAAGAAAACGAGGGTTCTAGTGCATAGAATCATCTCCACGATCGGGGTTGTCAATCCCGATGGTTCTAAATGACCCTAGGACTAGAACGATAAAATTAACCTACACGCATTAACATATTCAATTGCATCAATAAAAGCATTAACATGATCATTTCAACACAAGCATGAAACATAAACAGAAACTAACAACATGAAAAACGGTAAAAGGATTATACTAAATTACGCTATTAAAGTTCAACTTCAACATCAACCGATAGTCAATGCCAAATACATAAAGCAAATAACATATTGCAGAAAAACCTATAATCTAGAGAAAGCATCAGCAATCCAATGATCTTTAGCGGTGAGAAACCGACTTGAATGTCGGACGGCATAGAAACGACGAAACTACAAACTATAAAACTCTAATCTTGCGTGAATCGAATGGTGGCATGAACTAAGGGCTCTCTACATTATTCTGGACCTTTCCCCCTCATCCCAGCCCTTTGAAATGAAGAAACCACCAACTTTTTATAGAATATCGAAAATAACCGCTCAAACTGCTGGAGCGTCGACGGCGCGTCGACGGTGCGTCGATCGATGCGGGCACAGGCTGCACGCGTCGACAGGCAGTGCATCGATCGACGGAGCTAGGATCGACACAACAGAAAATCTGCGTCGACCAAGCGTCGATGGTGCGTCGATCGACGCGGGCACAGGTTGCACGCATCGATAGGTAGTGCGTCGATCGACGGAGCTAGGATCGACGCAACAGAAAATTTGCATCGACCAAGCATCGATGGTGCATCGATCGATGCGGGCGCAGGTTGCAGGCATCGGCAGCTAGTGTCGGCAGGACTCGGACACTGGGTAACCCAGTGTCAAACTGGTACCCAGTGTCAGCATAGTACATTGCTCGTCCAATCTTCGTCATCTCGAGCTATAACACTATAATAAAGCAAAATTAGATTATTTCTTATAAAATTAAGTAAAAATACATTAAACACCAAACGAGACGAAAAACATCAAAAGGAAGAATAAGATAAAAAGATAAACCTAAAAGCACACAACATACAATGCAAAAACACATGAAAATCACATACAAATATGTACAAATCAGTTGTAATGTTGGCTCTTTGGTAAGGTATGGAATATAATTGTATACTGGCTAACACACGACCAAACATGATCAATAACACACATAATCCTAACTTCTAGAACTCAAAGCTTATGATCGCTTCGGCCTTACCAAATTACCAAAATTTCATTCAAAACCCTTTTGTACACCTACACGCTTTTTCGACATTTGTTTCACAACACTTAGAAACTTTTTGAATTTGCTTATATTTACTACGAGTATATTTTTAAACCATTAATTAAAAATCATGATTTGTCTTTATTAACTCGAGCTTTGGCGAAGTGATGCTTACTAATTGTGCATTTATATGGTTGAGTCATTTTGTATCTTGTGTGAGTTTATTACATTGTTGAGCAATCACCAAATGCTTAGAAGTTTGAATAGTTTACTCGTCGGGTTTTACATGTATATGCCCTCTTGTGTAAGGAGTTGAATTCTTGTGCTTCGTCCAAAACCTCACTATATACATATACTAAACATTTACTCGTGAAAAGATTGCAAAGCTCTAAAAGCTCTTTTGATTTTATCTTCCAAAACCATGACGATGTTCCTTCACAAATAACCAAAGTGGGACTTACCATTCGAAATCATGTGCGACGCAAGTGATTATGTTGTGGGAGCTGTGTTGGGGAAATAAATAGATAAGGCGGCCCATGTAATTTACTATGCTTCGAGAACTTTGAATCTCACCCAAGAGAATTACACGACTACTGAAAAATAGCTCCTAGCCGTTGTTTTTTCTCTCGAGAAGTTCTGCTCAAATATCGTGGGCACCAAAGTGGTGGTTTTTACCGATCATGCAGCACTTCGACATATTCTTACAAAGAAAGAGACAAAACCAAGACTCATATGATGGATATTGTTGATCCAAGAGTTTGATTTGGAAATCAAGGACAAGAAGGGCGCCGACAATATCGTAGAAGATCATTTAAGTCGATTAACGCATGTGGAGGATAAATTGAAACTCAACGAGAGCTTTCCAGATGAGTAGCTACTTGCGGTTGAACATCCCCAACAAAACTCTCAATTATCAGAGCCCTGGTACGCTGATTTGGTGAATTTCCTAATTGCTCATGTTTTTTCAACACCGATGGTTAAAGCGAGGAGGGATAAACTAAAGAGTGGTTCCAAATACTATGTATGGGATGATCCATATCTCTGGAAGCACTGCGCCGATCAAGTAATTCGAAGATGCGTTCCTAATTCTGAATTCCACTCTATTCTATCTTTTTGCCATGCTCACGCCTGCGTGGGACACTTTGAATCCAAGAGAACAGCCCATAAAGGGCTTAACAGTGGTTTCTATTGGCCAACTCTATTTCTAGATGTGCATTATTTTTGTAAGTCGTGTGACAATTTCCATGGAACGATAGATATTTTGAAACGAAACCAAATGCCCCAGAATCCAATAATGATTTATGAAATTTTTTAGGTATGGGGAATTGATTAAAAGGGGCCCTTTCCACTCTCTTTAAAGATTCTCTACATATTTCTTGCAGTTGACTACGTCTCGAAATGGGTGGAAGCGAAGGCCACTCAGACTAACGACTAGAAGGTGGTTGTACATTTTATTAAATCTCGAGTCTTCTCGAGATTTAGAATTACTAAAGCAATGATAAGCAATCACGGAACTCATTTTTGTAACAAGACCGTGGAATCGCTACTTCAAAAACATGGTGTCGTCCATAGGCTTTCTACATCATATCATCCACAGACGAATGGGTAGGCCGAGACTTTGAATCGAGAAATCAAATATATCTTGGAGAAGACCGTCAATGTTAATTGAAAGGATTAGGGCATCAAACTCAAGGACACACTTTGGGCGTATATGACAACTTATGAGACACCTATTGGAATGTCTCCTTATCGACCCATTTTTGGGAAGCCATGCCACTTTCCAGCGGAACGTCAGCATAATTCATTTTGGGCGGTGCAGCAGTGCAATTATGATTATGATGGAGTAGGATTACATCGGAACTTACAGCTGTGAGAATTAGAGGAGGTTAGGAATGAAGCATTTGAAAATTCCTTGATCTACAAAGAAAATACAAAGGCTTTCCATGACCTAAAAATTTCAATAAACATTTGGTCGAGGGCGAGAAAGTTCTACTTTTTCATTCTTGCCTTAATTTGTTTCCAGGGAAGCTGTATTCTCGATAGGTTAGGCCGTTTGTCATCACTCATGTATTCCCACATGGTGCAATGGAGGTTTATAGCCCTAAGACGAGCAAAACATTAAAAGTGAATGGACATCAACTCAAGCCTTATTATGAAAGGTTTAACACAGTTAACGAAGAAGGGATGGAGTTGGAAGCACCACCTTCAACTTAAACGAGGGCGTAAGAAGTCGGGCCAACGAATTTAAAAAAATGCACTAGTTGGGACGCAACCCAATTTTTACATTATTTTTGTTTTCATTTTTATTTTTTTCTTTCAATCTCACAGTTGAAGGGGGAGAAATGTTTGGTTGAAGAATTTGGATGATTGGGCTTATTTTTTGAAGGAACATCATCGTGGTTGTTCAGAATCGGGACCTCCTCGCCATGTACTCGGGTGATTTCTATTCCTACTTCTCCCTCTTACTGAATATTTATTTGATTGTTATTATTCTATGATCTATTAAGGACAAGCTAAAGTTTGGGTTTTTTTTTTTTTTTTGGGGGGGGGGGGGGGGGGGGTGTTTAATGGTCTATTTTGTATGATGATCCAAGTGTTGATTTATAATATTAATAGTACTTACTTGCATTGCTTAGGTGAATTATGTTTCGGTTAAAGTCTTTAGGCATCATTTGATTTAGGGATCAAGCGCATGATTGTTAGTACTTTTGTGATTCAATTGTGGGGCGTAAATTCTATCTTGTTTGAGTTGTTGGTTTGTCCTTGTGGTTGTCGTACTTAATATGAGTTTGTGTGGGGCCTTGAAGTTGGCGGTTGTGTGAGAATATCTCGTTAGTTAAAACAGAAGTTGTTCAAGTCCGGTTGGAGTGTACCGTCAAGTTGTACTCAAAAAGTAAAAAAAAAAAAAAAGAAGAAGAAGAAAGTGTTGAAACAACTGCCTATCTATGTTTACCAAGTGCATTTTGCTTACACTACAGGCAATTTCCAATGAAGACACGCTCAACGGCCTGAAAACTTACGCACGTATGCATACACTTAAATGGCGCACACTACTCATATTTCAATACATAGGAGGTGAAGTTTGACGAATCGAACACCTAAATAATATGATCCTCCTATTCAACGCTTGGACCTAATTATCAAGTCAAGAACGGTAGTGCAGAGTTGCAGGCCTCATAAAAAAATAAATAAATAAATGGGTGGATGAGATATTTGATCGCAACCAACAATGGATAGTAGACAAACCATTGAGTAATGAGGGGGCACCATAGTACATTGACGCGAGGTATGCGAAAAAGGGTTGCCAATCTACAAGGATCACTTTGAGAAATTCAAGTGACTTACTTGCGCGAAAGTGTGAGGACCTGAGCAAGTGACCATTTATTTTTATTGGTGTTATATTCCATGTGTGTTTTGTGCTTTACTTCTAAATTGCTTGGGGACAAGCAATGGTTTAAGTTTGGGGGAGTTTGATATGCGAGAAATTGTGTGGTAATTAATGGTTTAAAAATATACTTTTATGCATTTTATATTGTCATATATGTTTATTTCTCGTATATATGTTTTGTGGACGGACGAGCACCAATTCCATGTTTTTCACTTATTTATTAGTATTTTGTGCTTGATTAGTGTGACGATGATCGTCGGATGATTCGTTGAGTGATTTTGGCCAAGAGAAAGTGAAGTGGTTGAACCCATCAATTGACGCAGGTGTCGACGCCTTTAAGCTGCCCACATCGATCGACCACCTAGTCGACAACATGTCGACGAAATTCTTTACTGACGTCGATCTATGCCCATCGATTGATTTAGACTTTTACGCACCCCTTTCTATATATTTTATTTTAAAATGTTCAAGCCTGCTCGCAAGAGTACGAGGACGCTTGTAGGGCGGAAAGTTTACTCGAGTTAATTCTCAAGGAACAACCAATTGGAGTCTCAAATGTTTGTTTGGTCAGAAGTAACACATAAACATGTATAAATGGGGGGAGGTGGGGGGGGGGGTTGATTTTGTTTAAGAAGTAAGAATTTAAAAGCAATATTAAATAACTACTTATCTAGAACTAATTAACCAACAAGAATTTGAAAGCTTATTTAACTAAGACGAAACTAGAGTTTCAAAAATTAAAGAACAACTGAAAAGCATGAACTAGATTGCTACGAGAATAACCAAGCATGAATTAAATAAACTAAATTTAAAGATGAAAGATTAAGAACTAAATTATCCAAAGTATTCAAGGTAACAAGCATAAAGTAAATCAAGAACAAATTATTTAAAACTAGATTTAACTAAGAAATTAGCTAAGAAAGCAATGAAAGGTTTATAATACTTATTAGCTATTCCGGAGAAAGAACGGTGAGCTTGATCGAAGAGCAATCCAAGGACGACGGAAGGAGCTTAAGGAATCGTGAATCTTGGAACTTCAATCTTGATCTTGTAACTACGTTTCGGGAGGTGGAAATGGGCTCTCTATGTCTAAGAACCCTAGGAATATTTGTGGTTCGTCCCCAAGTCGGATTATGAAGATTATTTATAGTTATTTCATGACTTGGCGCACAATAAATTTGAAAAACGTGTTTCACAGTGCCGGGTGTTGACGAGCGTCGATCGATGCGGTTGTCGAAGCGTGTCGAGTCAATGGATTCAGCGGGTCAATGTGTCGATCGACGCGGCCTGGATCGACGCTATAGAGAGTTTTGGTCAATCGAGCGTCGATCGACGGAGTATGGATTGACGCTTCAGAGAGTTTGCATTGGCTTCTTGTCGATGGTGGATCGATCGAAGTGGGCATAAAGCAGCGTCGACGGCGCATCGATGTTAGCGTCGATCAATGCTCCAGCCTTCGCGTCTCAGTTACTCGATAAATCTTCTACTTCTTCACAGGAAGGCTTAATCTTGTCTCACAATTGTCAATCTTCATCTATTTAAGCGCTGAACTCCTCCGGTTACTTAGTTGTATGGGAGAAATAGAGAATAATTACCCATTTACATCAATTACGATCAAAACATGGTAAAATAAGATGGAGATACTAAAATACAAAAATAAGCTTAATCTATCTAACTGAAACCAAAACTAACAATAAAAAAAAACTAAAACACTACCTAAAATCAAGACAAATTCGTGTTAATCAACTACCCCACGCTTAATTGGTTTGTTCGTCCTCAAACAAATGATAGTTTCAAAGAGTAATAAGAATAAAAAACAAGCTCAAGCAGAGAGTCATGTCGTACTACATACATAATTTTATAAATAAAGATACGTGAAACGCAACCTCAAAAGCTCGACCCTTATTACATCGTCGCTTCAAAAACAAATCATGCATCCTCTCAAAGGGAAATATATAAGTGTACACTCAAAAGCACTCGAGAATTTTTCATGGGGACGTGTTTACACTCATTTCATCAAAACACAAGCACAATAAATAAGAACTGAAAATTAAAAAATTCTCCATCGCGTTAAGTGTGTAACCCACAAAGAATCGGAAAAGGTCTTTTCGGGTTGTAATGTAGGCTCTTTGGACGGGTATGGAGTATATAAGTTGTGTGGCTAACTGTTTTGGATGTAATTGTTGTGTTTTTCCTAGTATTTTTAGTTAGAGTTTTATCTTGATTTTAGTAGTTTTTAATAGAATTTTATTAAGTTTTTATGTGATTTTTCTTGTTTGTTGTTTTTCACTTGACTTGTTAATTTTATATTTTAATGGGTTAATTGGTTCAATTACATTGAGGTTTGGTGTAATTATTGAATTTAAATAATTAAAATTCTCTTTTAATAGGTGGCTTAAAGATTTTTAAATCAAGCTAAGACATGGAGGCCAAGAATACAAGCCTAACATTGCCTATTTGCATGCCCAAGTTGGTCCCAAGAGCAAGCTCCAAAATTGACAAACATTCTGGAATGGGAGCCCATTTTCATGCCCAACAACGCCCAAGACCGTGGCAACACCCTTGGCGCAAAAATGGGCATGTTTGGCTCGCCCAAAATCTCGCCCAGCACGCCCCAACTGAAGCCGCCCGGAGCCTGCCGAGCTCTGTGCGCAGTGCTCGCACACTCTCGGCAGGTAGCGCCCGCCTGCGCGCGCACAGTCTCGGAAGCTCCCGCGCGCATCCGCCTGCCAGCGCCCGCGCACATGCGCCCGCCCTTGCCCATCCCTCGCGCCTGTTCCTGCGCCCGGCGCCCAAGCCACGCCCATGCCTATGCCCAGCGCCCAGCCTGCCAACCCCAGTGCCCATACGCACCCAGGCTCAGCCATGGCCGAGCCACATCGAGCCATGGTCGAGCCACATCGATCCAAAATGTTCCAAAAAGCTATCTAAGGGTCTAGGAAGGTGCCTCCAGGTCAAACTTTGTCAAACCCGGGAATTTCAAGCCTCTAAGTCTATTTTGGCCCATTTAAACCCAATTAAAAGTGTTATAAATAGGAGACTTGTCTCATTTTTGGAGGACACCTCTCATTTTCTCCCAACCCAAGCATGGGTTTGGGATTAAAAACCCTCTCTCCAAGCTCTTAGATTCAAATTCTCTCTCTTAGGTTTTTAGATTCAATCTCAAGCTTAATTGTAATTTCTTTCCTAGATTAAGATTTAATTTCAAGCACCTCCTTGGGTTTGTAAGCCTAAGAAGAATCCAAATACTCCTTTGTATTATTACTTTTGATGCAATTTAATTCAAGCTTGCTACTCTTTCCTTTAATTCAAGTAAGTTTCCTTTCAATTTCATGTTTTGTGCTTTAATTCCATGATTGTTCTTCATTTCCATGCTTTATTCTTCATTTTATGCTTTTTGTCTTAACACCTTGAATTCATGATGACACTTATGAATTGGCTATGGAATTTAGATGAGTGACACATCTAGATTATAGATCGGCTCTTGGATCCTCTTGATTTTGAGATTTTGCTATGCTTTATTTGCAGTTTTATTTTTATGCATAGTTTTAGTTTAAATCTTAGATCTACTCTTTGTTGCTTGTTATTTTCCTTAAAGTTTTGAACTTTCTTGTTAATTTCCATTGCTCTTTCCATTCATGCTTTCAATTTTTGATAATTTGCATTATTTAGGATTTTATGCATAGTTGTACCTTGTGCCTGCATGCTTGTACTTGGTGAAACATTGCATTTTCTTGTTTATTTTCATTATTGCTTTGCATTTTCTATTTGAGGCATACGACGAGGCATTCTACCCACTTGCTATTTCATTTCTTAGTTCAGTTTAGTTAGGTTTAATTGCTTTATTTTCATTTTCTTTTTATTTTCCAAGCTTGAAACACATTGAAACCTTCAATCGAATCGATTTTCGATAATACCGAGCCATGAACAAGTTGATTCATTTCAACACCACGAAAAACTACACTTCAAAATGGCGTCGTTGCCGGGGATAATGTAGGCTCTTTAGATGGGTATGGAGTATATAAGTTGTGTGGCTAACTCACTATTTAACGTGATCAATAACTCAATCAAAGCAATGTGCTTCACTTCACTCAAAAGAAAACCTCACTAAACACTCATAGCGTAGCCTTAAAACTTCTGCTATTTCTCAACTCGAATCCCAAAACCCGACTTGTGAGCAAACCACTTAAACAATATAGAAGCTTAAAACTCGCTTCTTCTTAACGCTCAACTGTTGCCTTTTAAACATTAGGCTCATGAGAAAATCGACAAAATCAAACACAAGCCTTTATACACATAGGCAACAACTCAACAAGATTCACCATCCTCTTTTATTCTTTTTTTTTTAAGGATGGTGATCCTTAACACTATTACAAATTTTTCATAAATACCTTTATCGTATCACCAAAACGCAAAAAACCAATAAAAAACAACCCACTCTTACCCCACGCTTTTAATGATGTAGGATTTGACTCATTAACACTCGTGGCTATAGAAAATGGATTATTTGGCTATGAGGGGCTCATTCGGAATTTATAGTGGTTTTTATATATGGATATAGCCGGAATAAGGGTTTTATCTGTGCTTTAACGTCATATTCAACGCTAACTACACACAGCAATTTCAAAGAGATCTCAAAACAGAACTCACTCAATTACATGCAATGATGAAAAACACTAGGCTACTCACTGCTTTTGCATGAAAAGTTTTTCAATTGACGCTGTTTTTTTTAGGTTTTACGAAATCGTTTGCTTCCAAGTACCATTTTAAAATATATAAATAAAAATTTTGAAAAATTTATGCACTTTTACACGCTCAAACTAGGAATTAAACTAGATCGCCTGGATTTCCGACAACTTCTGAGGACAAAAACCTTAAATCATACTTAATTAACTTCGACAAGCAACACAGACAAACACAATATCGCGTAGGAATAGCAATCAATCATGTTCCAATACTTATTATCAAAGACCATAAATTCAACTTGCACAATTAAGAATGACAAATCACTCGACTACCCTCCCCCTCTCTAAAACTCGGCAATCCCCTGATTGCTACAATTACATATAAAAACTTAAAAGAGGAAGTAAAAAGAAAATGTCCCTGATGACTAAAAATAGTCGAGCCTCTGTACGTCGAATTATGCAATTGGTCATCTCAAAATACGTGATTTTGAATGTGTTGAGAAAAATCCTACAAAAACAATCATGCAAACATATAACAAACTAATAAAATAATAAAAATCAAAAGAAAAAAAGGAAAAATAAATCAAACTCTTGGATTGCCTCCCAAGAAGCGTAAATTTTAACGTCGCTTGCTCGGCGTGATTCGTGCGATCAGTTTCCGTTCCATGAAGGACCCACTAACTCCATTACTTCATAATCACGATTTGTCAGTCTTTTATTGTGGACTTGAAAATTTGACTCTTCACTTTCATTGTACAAGGTGACCGCTCCACACTCGTCCATTTCTTTAATCAAAAACGGCCCACTCCATGCTGAATTGAGCTTAAGTCCGAAATTATAAAACATCACTAATAGACCATCCTCAAACTGCATGTCAGCATTCTTCTCATCACCACGCTCTCTCAACTTCTTCTTCTTTGTCAAATTGCTATTGTACGCCTTGCCTCTGAATGTTGCACGTTCAAAATCTTCGTTGGTCTCGAGTAAAACGTACCTCATATGACTTGGTAGTGGTTTCACCTCCACTTTTGGCTCGATTCCAAGTGCGTTATCTATCTCGCACAATTCAACATCAAAATCTTTAAATACCTCTATGATCTCATCTAAATAAATTCCCAGCAATTCGATCACGCCCTCCCCACCCAAAAGTTTGTTGTCGTCCCCGTCATCCAACTCATCTAGTATAGTACCTTTTTGGAGCTCATGGATGCAAGAATCAATGTAATAAATGAATGAACATTCATCTTGCAAGATTGATGAAGGAGTTTTATGGATATCTTGAAGTGAAAATGTCACCAATTCGCCTAAGATGGACATGGTCATCGCCCTTATTGACATCTATCAAAGCATGCATAGTAGACATAAACGGACTACCCAACAAAATAGTATGCTCTTTATCATTACTAGGTACATCACCAACGTCCAAAATAATGAAATCTACTGGTACCACCAGTTCTCCAACTTACACCAAGACATCTTCAATAATACCCAAGGGTTTCCTGATCAATCAATCCGCCAATTGAAGCCGCATTATGGTTGGCTTTATCGTACCAAGATCAAATTCCTTGTAAATAGAATAGGGCATCAAATTTATGCCAGCGCCAAAATTGAGCATCCCCCTGGTTGTTTGCCCACTCCCGAGGGAAATAGTAATACAAGAACTCCTGGGATCTTTTTCCTTGGGTGGCAATGGTTTCTTGATTATTGCACTAACTTCTTTTGTCAATGCCACATGCTGGTTCACCGCCAAACGTCTTTCTCTCGAAGTGAATTCTTTGAAAAACTTTACATATGATGGCATCATCTTGAGTACATCCAAAAGAGGAAGGTTAATAATTACGTTCTTCAGCAGATTATATAGCTCCATGAATTTTTTATTTTCTTTGGCCGGACGTAGGCGACATGGAAAAGGAACTTTATCGCGAATTGCAGTCTTCAGCTGCTTTGGCAGCATACTCGGGTATTCAGTGAGGATGCCAATCTTCGTTGGAGTGGGGACTTGGTTTGTAATCTTCCCCTTCAATGACTCTGGAACATATGGATTTGGTGACTTGTGAATCTGGTCCACTGGTTTAGGTTCTTCTCCCTTAGGTGGGACCGTGGTCGGAACTTCGTCCACCTCTTCTTCTTCTTACTTTTATATCTCGACTCCATTATCTATATTCTTTCCACTTCGAAGAACCTGGACTGCCAAGGCTTGCTCCGGTTGACTGGGAAACTTTCCTTTTTCGTTTGGCAGTTTCGCTAGGGAAGCTACCATTTGGCCTAACATCATATCCGTATTCTTCTGGGTTTTAGATAGCTCATCGAACTTCACACTGAGGCCATTTATTTTTGTATTTATACCATTTATTTGTGTTGCCTGCTGTGAAAGTCCGTCTTGATTTTGAATAGTCTCGGTGACCTGGTTTTGCTGCCAAATTAGCAATTGATCATTTGGTTGCACTGGAGCAGGTGTTGGCTCCGTCGTCGGATATTTGTTCAGTGGAGGTGGTAGAAGGTACTGCGGGTCGGTTTGAATCGACGCATGATGTGGGTTCCCAGGACCCCACTTCAAATAGGGAGAATCACGCTGCGCCTGAAATTGTTTCGTGGGTTTCTCCCCAGAATTGGGTTGGTTTTGAAAATTCTTAATGGTGTTAACATCCTCTTGTTGTACATCATTTTCTAGACATGTATTTTCCAAATGCCCGGTTGCTCCACATTGATCACATGCCTCAATGACCTTCTTTGAAGAAGCTTGGCCTGCTCGCACGACTCTCAGTGCCGCTAACTCATCATTAAATAACTCCTTGACCATCTCTTTGATACCCTTGTCGCTGTCCTTCTTGGTCACAGACACTTCACTCATCTTCAATTTACGAGGTTGAGAGTTGGTTTGTCTGGCCTTCTCACTCATCTTGGCATCAGCAACAGTCAAGTCTCCAAAATCTCCACATGATGCTATCTCAACTTGGCTCTTGTTCATGGGTAAAAATTCGTCGAAGAAAAATTGATTAACTATTTCAGAGGAATAGTTGTGGTGAGGGAAAGCCTGCAGAAGTGTCTTATAACGTTCCCACGTTTCGTGGAATAACTACCCCTCTTGTTGGTCAAAATTCACGATTTGCCTCCGAAGTTGCCCTTTTATTTGGGCCGAATAATATTGGTTCACGAATTTCTCATTAATCATATCCCAATCGGTTAGTAATCTTGGTTCTAGAGAAAGGAGCCAAGACTTAGCCTTATCCTTCATGCAGTATGGAAAACATACCATCTGTAACTCTTCGCGGTGAAGTCCCATGGTTGAAATCTACTTACCTCGTCATAAAAGTCCCTCAAAATTTTCAAAGGGTCCTCAAGAGCAGTCCCATGGAAATTCGGGAGCAGGTTAATTTGGTGCGGATTTACTTTAACATCTTTAGCGGTTCATCCCAAAACGATAGAAGAACTATATGGTACAACTTGTGGACGTGCCAAATCTCGCTGTCGAGGCTCCGGTGCGCATTGTGGAACTCTATCACGGTCATGAGGCTTCTCGTAGTTATTGTTATGCACATTCGTCTCATAATCGTTGCCATGAATGTATTGTCTTGGTCGTAATCATGGTTCTGATTTGCCAACCAAGCTTCTAAATGTTCGTTTCTCTCTTGATTGTCAGCGCGTTCATTATGCTAATTATTGATCTCCATTCCTGTCCCCATTTCTGCCCCTGTTCTCCATATTTCGCTGGATGTCAGCCCAATAAGCTCAAGGGTGTATTGGGCCTCAGTAGCGAATTGGCTTGCTGTCGTATTCGTCTCTATTGCGACACGGAGGTGATTTGTGTGGCTCATTACCGGCGTGTTCGTTACGAACACAATGTGCTCCTAGCATTTTTCCAGGAATCTCGTAGCAAACAAAGTCAGTAGCAACGGAAGAATTACTCAAAGAAACATAAATAGGCCTTGATCTTGCTTGATTGGAACGATGAATGTTGTCAAGTAATGTTGCAAGCTCCAATCAAAGTGATCGTCTACCTTGCATTCACTCAACAACAAATCAAACGTACCGAATGGAAAAATGTGTTCTAATTTTAATTATACAAATAGACGGTTAAAAATAAAATAAAACTAACAAACATCTTTGAAACCTTTGTTTGTTCCCCAGCAACAGCGCCAAAATTTTGATTCAGACTTTTACGCACCCCTTTCTATATATTTTATTTTAAAACGTTCATGCCTACTCACGAGAGTATAAGGACGCTTGTAGGGTGGAAAGCTGACTCGAGTCGATTCTCAATGAACAACCAATAGGAGTCTCAAATGTTTGTTTGATCAGAAGTAACACATAAACATGTATAAATGGGGGGGGGGGGGGGGGTGTTTGTTTTTGTTTAAGAACTAAGAATTTAAAAGCAATATTAAAACTAGTTAACTACTTATCTAAAACTAATTAACAAACAAGAATTTGAAAGCTTATTAACTAAGACGAAACTTGGTTTCGAAAATTAAAGAACAATTTAAAAGCATGAACTAGATTGCTACGAGAATAACTAAGCATGGATTAAACAAACTAAATCCAAAGATGAAAGATTAAGAACTAAATTATCCAAAGTATTCAAGGTAACAAGCATAAAATAAATCAAGAGCAAAATTATTTAAAACTAGAATTAACTAAGAAATTAACTAAGAAAGTAATGAAAGGTTTAGAATACTTATTGTATCTAGGAAAAGCAATAAATCTCAAGCTATTTTAGAGAAAGAACGGTGATCTTGATCGAAGAGCAATCCACAGACGACGGAAGGAGCTTAAGGACTAATGAATCTTGGAACTTCAATCTTGATCTTGTAACTACATTTCGGGAGGTGGAAACAGGCTCTCTCTATGTGTAAGAACCCTAGGAATATGTGTGGTCCATCCACAAGTCGGATTATGAAGAGTATTTATAGTTATTTCATGACTTGGAGCACAAGAAATTTGAAAAAATGTGTTTCCCAGCATCGGGCGTCGATGGGCATCGATCAAAGCGGTCGTTGATGTGTGTCGGGTCGATGGACTCAACGGGTCAGTGCATCGATCGACGCAGCGTGGATCAACATTACAGAGAGTTTTGGTCGACCGTGCGTCGATTGACGGAGAATAGATTGACGCTTCAGAGAGTTTGTGTTGGCTTCTTATCGAAGGTGAGTCGATCGACACGGGCATAAGGCAGCGTCGACGACACATTGATGATAATTGCGGTCGACACTCCTGTCTTTACGTCTCAGTTACTCTATAAATCTGCTACTTCACTAGAAGGCTCGATCTTGTCTCACGATTGTCAATCTCCGTCTATTTAAGTGCTGAACTCCTTCGGTTACTTAGCTGTATAGGAGAAACAGAGAATAATTACCCATTTACATCAATTACGATCAAAACATGGTAAAATAAGCTGGAGATACTAAAATACTAAAATAAGCTTAATCTATCCAACTTATACCAAAACTAACAACAAAAACAAACTAAAACACTACCTAAAATCAAGACAAATAAGTGTTAATCATCGATCGACCACCTCGTCAATGAAACTCTCTGTTGACATCGGTTGTACCTCGTCGATCGACCACTTGGTCGACAAGTCTCTGTTTCATCCGTCGATCGATCCCGTCAATCGACGCCTATGTTGGAAAGTTACTTTTTGAAGGAAATCTACAGTCCAATTATTTGAAAACTTATATATATGCTTCCTTACTTCAACAAAGAGAGTATTCTGATTATTTTGGTTGTTCCTAGGGTTCCAAGGCATCAAAAGAGATTGAAGATTCAAGATTCAAGATTGGAGATTCAAGATCAAATTCATCTTTTCCCCTTCTTATTCAAAAACTAATGTTTGTTATCTATTTTTCTTTTGTTATTTCATGAACACCATGTGTGAGTAGTTCATTAGTTCCGGTCCTTGTGACGTTGAAACCCATTGATTTATTATGTCTAGTCAATTCCCATAATATTTAGTTCATTTTTCATATGAGATTGTTTGTGTTATTCTATTTTCATGACATGATTGCTTAATTTCTGATTTAGACTGATCACCTATATTAGGGGTTAGATATCAGTTGCTATAAATGGGGTTGCATCTAGTGTAATTGTTGTGGTTTCTATTTCCTTGTAACAACTAATGGTCGTGCATCATTATGGGTAACACAACATAAGTTAAATAAACCAAGTTTATGAGTTTATTGCTTAGATTAGCCTATTTACCTAGTTTCTAATGCTTTTATTGGGTTAAATCTAGAGACTTATTCTAGGTTTTTCATTAAATAGGTTTAGTCGAAGAGCTTGTTTCGATTAAATATTCGGTAAGGATAAATTCGAGTAGCAGAGCTTGTTGCTATTTAGGGTTAGTAGTTTCATATTAAAAGTGAATTATAATATTATAATTGATTAGATAATCGATCGAGGGTAGAAACTAAACTTGGCCTGGGATTTTCTCATTATTATTAAATCCGTATTAATTCTCTTACGTGTTTGTTTATTTGAGTTTATTTACATTGATTTTATTTCTTTATTTATTAGGTTAGTTCATCATCTTTTACCCCTTCTTATTAGTTTAACTATTTACGAGTAATCACAAATTAATCTACACTCCTCGTGGGATCGACCCATGCTTACCGCTTCTACTAGTTAGTGGAGGAAAGTCGAGGAAAAATAATTACATTAAATTTATCGTGTAACAACGCGCGGTCAGGAACCAAACAAGAAGGGTAGTTTCTGAGCAACAAATAAGTAAACCCCAAAGAAAAAGTGAATGCAACTCATTAGAGGAGTGGGATGCATTATGAAGGACCGAAGATGTCGAACATTGAAGTGAGCTTATAAAAGAGGTGGGAAAAGATGTCAAATAGAATATGGTTAATTGAAAAAGGAGCTGAGAAGTCAAAATCTAACTATATTTCCCTTAATCCTTCTAATTCAAAAATAACTAAAAAGAAAAAAAAAATGGATGAGCAATTTTCTAAATTTAGATATTTTTAAAGAAATCCGTATAAACATACCATTTGTTGATGCTTTGATATAGATATCGGACTATGGGTGGTTCTTGAAGGAGGTGATAAGAATAAAGAAGAAGATTGAGGGTTCTGAGACTGTGAACCTTACGAAAGAATGTAGTGCAATCATTATGCAAGGATCCTAGGAGTTTCAAGATTCCATGCACTATTGGGGAAAGTTTGTTGACAACCATGTTATGTATTCTTGGTGCGAGCATAAACCTCATACCACTATCAATTTTCATAAATCTAGAGATTGGAAGCATCAAGACGATTAATATCATGCTCCAAATGGCGGATAAAACCTTGACGTACCTAAAGGGTATAGTCGAAGATGTATTGGTGAAATTCGATGACTTTTACTTCCCCGTAGATTTTGTAGTGTCAGATATGAAAGAGGACAAGAAAATTCCACACTACAAAAAAAATTGATTTGCCGATGGCCATATCCGTTGGTAATCCATCGGTAAACCACTTACCGATAGATAACGGCCGTCGGCGAATCCTTTGTTGGCAATTTCAATTGCCGATGGATTTCTCACTCGTCGGCAAATGCCGATGGCTTTCCGATGGCAACATGCCGTCGATAAGCTGTCGTCAGGATTCCTAATTATTTTTAGATTTACCGATGTATTTTACGCCCATCGTTAAATAAATAAATAAATAAATAAAATTTGGATTTACCGATGGATTTATGTACCATCTGTAATTAATAAATAATAAATAAATAAAAGAATGTCGATGGATTTGATGCCCATCGATAATTAAATAAATAATAAATAAAATAATATTTAATATTACCGATGGATATGTAAGTAGTCGGTAAATGTATTTTCATTTTTTAAGATATTATTTTTATTAAATGGAATGATGAACTAGTTTTTTTTTCATCCACCTATTTATAAATATTTCAATAAAATGCAAATACAAATGCGAAATAAATTAAATAATATAAATACGAATCAAAATCAAATGAATTTTACAAAAATAATCCAACATCTCGAGATCAATCTAATTAGCATGAGGGGGAGGAGGAGGAGGTTGTGCTCCCATCGTGGCCCTAATATTCTCCTCAAACTGTCGCTCGAGTCGCTGCTCGCAATCTATCTGGAACTGCGCCTATGGCTCGCGCATCCTCTGCAACTCATCCTGAGAATCCAGTCGTATCCTCTGCAACTCCTCCTGATGCCTCATTTCAGCATCCTCGAACTACGCTTGCAGCTGCACCAGACGAGGATTGACCTGTTGGGATGACATAGAGCTGGAGCCTGTATCGAGCTCCTTGGCGAGCGATCCCATCCCAAATCATCGACCCTTCTTGGGCCTGAAAATGGAGAGGTTGGTGTCGTTCAGGTCGACAAACGTGCCAGACTCCTGTGATGCAGCACGTCTGCTCTCCAAAGTAGTTTGAACCTCCGTTTGATAGATAAAATAAAATTTTTAATTATTTTCATGCATAATAATGACAAAAACAAAGTTAATATATAAATTAATTTGAGTTTAGAAATTAAATAAACTTATAGCTATCCGCTAAGATTAGGGGTCCGTAAATGAGTCGTCACCTTTCTGATGCAGACTCGGTAGAAGCTCATACGCAGTGGGTTCCTTACCCGTCTCCTCCCGTTGTAACAATTAATTTATTATTTTATTTTATATATATATATATATATATATATATATATATATATATATATATATATAATTTATATATATATATATATATATATATATATATATATATATATATATATATATATATATAACTTACGATGTTATCTCGTATGCAATTCGCCCCCCGAGACCCGCCTCAATGCTTAGATATCCCAATACCAGGACCCTCTGGCTCGCTCATCCTATTCCTGCTAGCTCTCCATGATCTCTCAACCTCCTCTAGCCTCGCCCACGCCTTCTGCCAAGCCCTCCAGGTCTGCTCGCTGATAGAACCGGTGTCTCTCCTGTGGCATTATACAGCTTCCGCCACTCATTAAGACGACTAGCCCAAGTATAAGACAACGACACGTAAAAGGCTTGGTGCATAACATCATCATAATATCACCTCCTGT
Source organism: Phtheirospermum japonicum (assembly GCA_014905375.1). NCBI lineage: Eukaryota > Viridiplantae > Streptophyta > Magnoliopsida > Lamiales > Orobanchaceae > Phtheirospermum > Phtheirospermum japonicum. Next base: position 2,073,013 of record BMAC01000017.1, read on the forward strand.
CCCAATGACATGAACTCTACAATAGAGTATATTTAAGACAACATAAAACAAGTAATTAGTTACAAAAATGTAAATATATGTAATGCAATAAATTAAGTTTGTATTTAATGTAAATACCTAGAACAGAGGCCACCACGTGTCACGATGATACTAAGGAATATGCTTATACCTCCATCTATCTGTGTGCACACGAGCCTCGAGGATCCATCTAAGACTCGCAGGTAAATATGTAGAGCTACTCCGCACTCTAAAAACATATACATGAACATGAACATTTTTAAGATGTTGCTTACAATTCATAACGATATAATTGTTAATAAAAACTATTAAATACTAATAATTACCTCTGATTGGCAATATAAACAAGGATGCCTCCAGAAAGTCGACAACACCCATCATAAATAGGAGGGATGTCCAGTACGGTCTCAGGAGGAGTCGGTCCATCAAGATCTATGTCGTCCAAACTGTCGATCAAATCATCAGAGGTCATTAGCACAAGTAGATGTGACGACAAGGAGTTGAAAAAACTAGAACTTGAGGGACCAACTGATCCTGAACAACCAGCTCCAGTAGTACTCTTCCCCCTCTTCTAAACAACCTCGAACACATTGTTGAAATTAAATTAAAAAAAATTAAAATTAAAATAATATATTATTTTTTAAAAATTAATTAATGATATAATGTTATAACCTTAACCGACACAAATTATAAACTAATCATCATTGTTTGTCTCTTATTCACTTATACACTCATTTTTTGTATCATCGACAAGTTCGGCATCGACATCATCGACAAGTTCAGCATCGACATCATCGACAAGTGGATCATTAAGTTGGAAATCAATATCCTCCAATTGGATTGCACCATGCATTTCAGCAACATCCTCTTGAAACGATTGTTCAGGAATTCAGTATTCTATGAAATCTATTGTTGGTCTCGCCTTAATCTTATAAGCTGCCAACATGTCGACCATGTCTCGTCTCAAACTCAGATGCGGGCAATAATAAACTTGAGTAGCTTAGGTCTCAAGTAAGAATGTCTCGTAATAATTGAATCTACATTTATGATTAACGCCGACAAGATTATATTGTGAATGCACTCTCATGCCTGTTGGAGTTGGATCAAACCACTCGCATTTGAACAAGAGTGTGCTTACAGACCTTGAATATTCAAGTTTAACAATCTCTACCAAACGTCCGTAGTAGTCATATTCATCTTCTCCATAAGTTGGTCCTTTTATACAGACCCCAATGCTCGATGTAGATCGTTCTGATCCGTATGAAATTTTGTGAAATTTGTTTCCATTTATCTTGTAGCCATTGAATATAGTCACACAATGCAATGGACCGAACGCTAGACTCTTAATGTAATTATTTACACTATCCCGGACCTATAATATATGACTTAAAGTTAAATTATCCAAATATAAATAAGTAATATATGTATATAAACAAACCTCACAAAATTTGACTCTCGTAGTTTTCAAACCAAATGGGAAATCCATTTTCTAACTTTCCATTTAATTCTTCATATGAAATGTTTGGTTGTTGGCGTTTAATGCCCACTATGTAAAGGCTACATATTTAATGAAGTACGATATTGTTATAGTCAATTACATCAAGTAATACGTAAAATAGTATTTTATAAACAATTATACCTGCTAAAATCCTCGAGTTCATCACAATTTAGTAATATGTATTTTCTCTCCGCATCAAACTCTTGATCTGACAACCATTTTTTTCCTGCTACGGATGAGATGGGTTCACCATAATTTTTGAATACAGATGGAATATCATCATCGTCGTCTCCAACATTCTAAACATCTTCATTATGCTTCAAGTTTGTTCTTCTAGTGGAGACTTGATCTTCAAAGTAGTATGAACTAAAAGTTGACACCTCTTCAATTAGATAACCATTTGCTATCGAGCCCTCGACACTTGATTTGTTCCTCACACTATTTAAGTTTACAAAGATATCTTTCGAAAAGATACATCGACCTATACTGCACTGGACCAGCAATTCTTGCTTCATATGGTAGGTGGATTGGCAAATGCTCCATTGAATTGAAAAAACTTGGGGGAAAGATCTTCTCAAGTTGGCACAAGATCAGAGGAGTATTTTTTTCCAAATGAGCCATATCACAAGTTTCGATAACTCTTGCACTTAGGTCTTTGAACAACAAACTCAACTCTGATTGAGCTTTCCAAACTGGATTGGGGAGTAGTTCTCAAAAATCAATTGGAACTAATCATTGCATAAACACATGACAATCATGACTCTTCATCCCATGCAATCTGAATCCCTTTATATCAACGCAGCGTCCCAAACTTGAAGCGTACCTGTCTAGAAACTTAAGAGTCTTAACCCATTCACACAAAGAAATTTTTGACTTTTTATCGAGTTTTTCGAGTCATCAGCTTTAAGCGATGAACGAAAACAATATCCGTTCAGCTCATCTCCTGATTTAGACGTATCTTTGTCTTCCCCTTCACATTCATCACCGTGTTAAACACATTATCGAACACATTCTTCTCAATGTGCATAACATCTAAATTATGATGAATTAAATTTGTGCTCCAGTATGGAAGATCCCAGAAAATACTTCTTTTCTTCCAACCACTCGTCTTTGCGATTTGAGCATTAACACATTCTGCTTCTAGCTCAGTGACCATCAGAAGCCCAAGTCTATCTATCTTAGCCTATATCTCTACTCCTGAATGAATGTTTGGCAAGGGAGCATCAACCTTCCTATTTTTTCGAAAGTTTTTTTAGTCTTTTCAAAAGTGATGATCACATTCTAGAAACTTCCAGTGGTTATCAAACTAAGATTGTTTTTCTCTAGACTTCAGAATAAATGCATCAGATCACTCCATGCAATATGGACAAGCAGTTCAACCGACCATACTCCAACCCGACAACATGAAGTATGTGGGAGAATTACTAATTGTCCACATAAGGGTTGTCCGCAACTTGAAATTCTTCTTCTTGGACCCATCATACGAGTCAACAGCATCCGTCCACAGCTGTTTCAACTCTGCAATTAGAGGTTGTAGGAAGACATCCATCTTGTCCTTAGGGTTTCTGGGCCTGGAACAAGAACACTTAGAAACATATATTATTCTTTCATACACATCTAGGTTGGTAAGTTATAAGTTGTGACTATTACCTGCCACAATGAATACTATGATCCGAAACTACCAAAAGGTTGAAACCCATCTGTACATAGACCCAATCTGACGTTTTGAGCTGCGGCGAACTCTGGATGAGTTTGATAAAAATATCTCCAAGCCTCTGAATCTGATGGGTGACGCATGACACCATCGTCGACTACGTGTTTAGCATGCCACCACATATCATTTGTTGTATTCGGGGATGCGTATAATATTTGCAAATGTGGAGTCAAAGGAAAGTAGTACATCTTCTTGTACGCAACTAATTTGGACTTACGTCGTTTTGCGCTTCACTGCTTCGTGGGTTTGAGCTAGGATTCTTTACAGAACTTGCAACTATCGAGTTCACAATCATCCTTCTAGTATATAATATATTTATTCTTATAGCAAACTATCTTCTCCACCGGTAAGCCCATACCCCTCAATAGCTTCTTACTTTCGTAAAGATTATTTGAAACTTTATTGTCTTCTGGCACAATCTCTTTGACTAGATCAATAAATTGATCATAATACTTCTTCTAAATGCCATTTTCTGAATTTAAATTCATAAGGTGGGCAACAAAAGAGAGTTGGGCATGTTTCTCGCAACTTGGATACAAAGATTTCTTTGCAGCTTCCAACATATCGAAAAACTTTTGCGCCTCCGGATTAGGTAATTCTTCTGCATCATCATTCATCTCGAAATCAGGTCCGACAACATCTTGCACCATATTTATGTACATATTTGGTGAGTCTTTAGGAATGATGAAAGATGATCCCTCGACTTCAAAATTACAACGCGATGACACGAGATCTACTGTTTCCACGTGATGAGCCTAGATATGATAATCGGGAACAAACACTTTGGCACATAGGTGATATTTAATTTCGTTGATATCACAGTAATTACAATTCCTACACTTAATTTTTTTTGCAAGGCCATTTCACCTTAGCACCGTCCTTCTCTATAGAATCATGCTCGAGTGCAAATTCGACAAAACTCTCCACCCCTTTTACGAAGGTATCCAAAAGAAATTCATCATCCCCTCGCCTTATTTACATCCAACTATGATCAGCTCTATCCATCCTATAATTTAGGGTGTTGATTATTTGTCATACTAGCTAGAATGATCAATCGTTCTTTAGTGAGAGGAAAACAATGTGGGTGGTGAGATTTCGTCAGCATTGAAGAAGAGTAATTTTAATAATTGGTAAGGCTTCTATCCCATTCAAGAATGTTAGTAGTATATATTATTTTAAAATATGCATTTTTGTTGACTTCAAAATCTAAGTACACATATTTTTTGGTGCACCCGAGAACAAAAGAAAGATGCATAAACAAAAATCTCAAAGTCAACTTAACACATACGCATAAGACATAACCATACTACACCTACATTCTCGAGCTGTCCAAAAAAGGGACAATTGGAAAATTAGTATCAAACTCTCTATTTGATACTAAATCCCAAATTGGTCTAAAATACGTATTCTAGAAGGGAACAATTGAAACATTCGTATCAAACTCTCAATTTGATACTAAATCGAATTAATCGAGTCAAAAATACTTATTGTTCTTACTATATTAATCATCAAATTAAAAAAAAATAATATCAATCAATCAACATGTATACAATATACACAAACCATAACATATCTTAAACACAGCATCCACATACCGATTACCACAGCATTTCAAAACCACCATCCCCAACAATTTCAAACTTTTTAAAACAACCATTATTTTTTAAAACAATTTTGAAAACTGTTATTATAGGGACAAAACTTCCCGGCCGGCGCCGTACACTACGTCATCACCGATGTCTACCCAACCAATCACAACATCAATCAGTCATAATGTATATATAATCAAGAAATTATAACATACTGATTAACATGAATTTGACTTGATTTTTTTTATATATTTGGTTAGTGTTTTAGTTAGATTTGTTATTAGTTTTGGTATAAGTTGGATAAATTGAGCATATTTTCGTATTTATGTATCTTCGGCTTATTTTACCATGTTTTATGTTTATTTCAGGGATTTTGAAATATTTTGGTCTTTAGATGGACGAGTGTGGGCCCGCGAGTTGAGTTTTAACGAGATTGGGCCTTGATTTGGCCTATTACCGCTGACACTGGGTATGCTGTCCACACCGGATTTTTCAATGTCAACACAATTTCAATAATTTAGAGCACTCGGCCCATAAAACGAACACGCCCACTTCCATGCCTTTAAGAGGAGAAGCTCCCAGCAGCCAGAAGCAACTCTAGACACGCCTACGAGGGACGAGAACCCTCTTTCTCTTCTCGAACCTCTTGGATTGACAACCCAATAGTGTTCTTTGTTTCTTTCTTCTACCTTTCAGTTTCAAATTCTAGTTTCTTAGTTTTAGATCTTAAATAGTTTCTAAGTTTTAGATCTTAGATTAGTTAATTAGTGGGTCTTATTTTAATTTCTCATTGGAACAATTATACTCTTCGTCGTTAATTAGTAAGTTTTCAATTTTCTTTGTTTTATTAGTTTAATTGATCTTATTAGAATAAATGTAAATCAACCCCACCCCCCCCCCCACCCCACCCCCATTGATGTTTATTCAAGCTTTTCATGGTTTTTGGTTGTTTTGAATATGAGGTATTGAATATGTTGATGATTGTTAGCTAGATCTTACGGGTCTAGTGCCTAGAATCATTTAGAACTATCAATCGGGTTTGTTGGGTACTTAATCTACAAGTTGGGATTGACAACCCTAGCTCGTAGCTAAGGTGTTTGATGAAATGCCCAAGTGGTCATGGAGATGATTCTAGAGCCCTAGACCCACATTTTCTTAAATCTTTTCAAAACTTTTTATTTAATTGTTAGTCGTTTAAACCAACTTCTTGATTCCCAGTGTTTAGATTGGCTTTTTATTCATTATTTTCTCATTCATGAAAACAAACACAAAAATAGCCTCCGATTAGTTTTCCTCGAGAGATTCGACTCGAGTCAACTTACCAACCTTAAAGTGACCTCGTACTCTTGTGAGCGAACTTCTATGCTTGATAAACTTAGTTAAGAAAATAGGTGCGGAAAGTTCGATTCACATACATTAAATACAACCGATCATCACGACATTTAAAAACCATCATCACATACACTTTAAAAGATGATTTCATAATTGCACAATTGAACCCTAGTTACAAATCAAACCCTACCTAGCCCTAATTTAATTCAAATTTATATTATCAAATTAATTTATAAATAATTATAAATTAAACCCTAAAATAAATCCTAATTACATAAATGAACTATAAATGAATACTAACGACCTAATTAGCTCTAATTTTATAAAAAAAAATTATAATTGTATCCACTTTATAAATAATTATAACTTAAACCCTAAAACAAAACTTAATTGCATAAATGGACCCTAAACCTAAAATCATTCACAATTGCATAAATCAAGCCTAAATTCCTAAATTGAACCCCCAATTAAATTTCTCAAAACCTAATTCCTAAATTCAAATCAAATTAGATTAAACCCTAAATTAAAAAAAAATAACATTAAATTTGAATTAAAAGGCTAACATACCTCAATATGTGATGGTGACGGTACTCCGGCGGTGCTCCGGCGTGTGCCCCATTCTCCCTTTCTTCGGCGTGTGATCTGGCTCTCTTCTCCCAATTTTTTGTTTCATTTTTAGCTTCCTTCGTGAATGAAATAGTCCGCAGACTGTGCTACTATTTTGTTAAGTTTACCGACAGATACATTTTCAACAGTAAATCCGCCAGTAAAAAAAATCCGGCCATCCCAATGGAAAGAATCTGTCGATAAATAAAATATAGCATTGTCGACGGCTACATTTACATTGGCAAATAAAAATCTAATTATTTTTTTTAATTTTCCATTGGCATATAAAAATCTGATTATTTTTTTTAAATGCCGATGGAAATGTTTTGTCCGCATATTGGGCGGGCTAAATTGTCATCAAATTCCCAAGAACTTGCCGATGGACATTCCTACCGAGGGCCTACGTCCGTTGGTAAGCCATCGGTGATTCTGGCCTCAGGGGAAGCTGACAGTAAGACCGGACTTTTACCGATGGGTGGCATTTCGGCGGTAATTTCTGTCGGCATTTTCATGTTCTTTTGTAGTGTCATTGATCTTGGGGTGATCTTCATTAGCAATAATCCAAGACCTTATTGATGTTGAGAAAGGAGAACTCAAATTGCGTATCAATTATGAGCTTAAAATTTTAAAAATTTATAATTCCATGAAAATATGTTAGAACATGCATCAGATCGAAGAGTGTAGAAAGGATAGAAGACTTCGATATTAATGGGATAGAGGTCTTGATTACACCAATGAATAAGTTTTTGCACAAATACCTTAATTCTTATTGTAATTTTGTGAAAATTGTTGGTATGCACGAAGCACAAAAGAAAAAAGTTGAAAACCAGAAGTGAACGAACAAGATGGTGAAAACATCACCATTTGGAAAATCGACTCTTGACAAAAGAGAACATCTAGATAAAAGACTAAAAAGAGAGTTCTAGTTGGGAGGCAAACCAAAATTCCAAGGTACGTGTGTAGTTTTCTCTTAATTTTTCTTTTGGAAAATTGAGGTTTTTGCCCTGTTATAGACCTTTGTAACGATTGCTAACCAAGTAACTAATAAGTTCTATTTTAAAGGTAAGAACTAGTGACACAAGTATCGGTCACTAGCGAGACCATTATTGTGTGCCTTTTTCAAGGCAATTGTTATCGACAAAAATCCAACAACAAAATAAGAGTTCTTCAAATTTTCAACTAGGGTTCTTCTTTTTTTGAATTTTGGGATTTTTTTAGAATTGGTTTAAATTATACATATGTACTTGTTAGTTGATGCTTAGGATTGTTCATGATGATGAACTTGTTTGATTGGGTGTATAAGCTACTTCAAATTCTGAACTTGATTTTGAATTTTCATTGGCAAAGTTTGTTGAACACTTGATATGCATCATTAATTCTTGAATGTTTATGCATTTTGAAATGACTGAAGAATGAAATGATGATTATTGAGTCATTAGAATGTAAATTCTTTATTATTGTATCCTTGAGATTGAATTTTTTTACTTTTTCTTTGGGAGGGGAGTTGTATTCATCCATTTTGGGTAATAGTTTTTGAAACATGATCAATTAAACTTCAATTTTTGAATTTTACCATGTTTTCAATGATTGAGTCACTATTTGAGTTTTTGGGTCCATTATGAGTCATCTTGATGAATATGAATGATATTCGGTTTGGTTGTTGTATTAGAAAAACAGAATAATTGTTGGTTTATTTAGAGGTGAGTCTAGTTTGAGCATTTTTATTGGAAATGGCTCCACGATACGCTGGATAAAGATAAGGAGGCAATCCCTTCCGAGAACTCTAAATACGGGAACCGACCTCGTCAACATCATCATCACCTCAATACCCAACTGAAGAAGAAGAAGAGGAGTACATCTCAAACTTGAATATCGATCCGGAATATTTTGAAGTCCACTTAACCTCATAGAAAGCTGGAAGAGATTAAATTGTCTTAGCATGTTGGGAATTCGGGGAACAAAGTATGCGAGCTCCAAGAGCATACAAGTGCTCAAAGTTGAAGATGATGTGAACCGACTCTTTAATCAGATTGGGTGGAATGAAGGGCTCATGACTAGAAGATGGCCAACGTAACATCAAATGATGTTGGAATTTTGAGCACACACCAGGTTGAGAGGGTGAGGACGACAGGAGATCCGATTGTAATCTCTTTCCTATTAAACAACATCAAACGCCACCTCACGCTAGCTCAAATTATGGACATCTTCAACCTCCCCAATAGAGATTTTTGTGAGTACCATCCGACAAAATACAACTAGAATGGATTTAAGCCAATATTACAAGAAGACCCGGAGAAGAAGATCGAGTGTGCAATATTCAAAAGACTAAAGCCTCAGAGATTTGGAACCCGGTGTTTTGATACATTCAAAGGGTGATATCATCGATGATACTTTCCCATAACAAAATTACCAGCATGTGGAAGCAAGTAGTTTTAGCATTGTGGTGTATGCTATCGGGACTGACATTCAATATTGCATGGATCCTCATCGAACAATTTGTTTTACAATCAAACAACAAGAAATGGACCATTTTCATTGGCGGTTTGATAACACCCATTGCTCAATCATTAGGATTCCACCCTCGCCAAACGAATATTGCCCGTGGGAGCATCAAGATAGACACCAGGAACTTGCGGATATCAAGAATGATCATCCCTCGAAGAGATCACTATTTGTTTCAACAACTGGTAAATGATGACTTCTCGCTCCCGAACCCGACACTCACCTCACCTAGAAATCTCCGGGAAGGAAGTAATTGGTCCCTTGATTCACGAGACCATCGAGAGGTTATACAAGATTTTAGAGGCTAAACTCCCTATGAGGATGAGGTAGGACCTTCATGATTCCAATCAAGGATAGAGAACGATTCTAACCGGATTGATAAGTTGGAAAAACGTGTGGATAAGATTCACAAAAATCAAGACGAGATTTAATGAGATATATACGAAGAATGATGCAAATGGCGAGGCAAATGGACAACTTCCACATTGCTTGGAATGATTACACCACTGAACCTGACTCGCCTTAAACTTTGTGAGTCTCGGCCAAAGTAAGTGACTCACTCATCTTCAAACTTATTACTACATGGTAGCAAATAAGTTTGGGGGGACTGAGTGTGGATGACTTTGTTGATATATATTATATTTTAAGTTTTCTTTCATTTTCATATAAGATTATATTAATTGTTTTCAATTTATTTTTATTTTTAAATTATCTTTTATTTGCATGTTTAATTGATTTTGAGAGTTAGAAATAAAAGTGTGGATGATTATGAGTCTATAATAATATTTGATTTCATTTTGATAAAATTGAATTTGTATGGACCTCTTTTATGATTGTTTTGATGATGTGATAAGGATGAGTTAATTTTTGAAAATTTCATATATACACAAAATACATACTTGAACAAGGTTGTTACACCCTAACTGAAGAATACTTGTTTTCTTTTTTTTGAAATAAATAATATGTTTGTGAGATTTGGACCTTTTTTACTGCTAAATCATAAATAAACTGTCATTTTCTTTCTTGAGTGAATTATCGATCATGTATGTATCTCTTTAGAACTTGCCTTTGTTTTATCTTGAGGTTTCAAGTGTACGAATTGACTTGAAAATGATTTAGCCAATTTTTGAAAGCAGTGAGCTTATTACATGCTCTTGAGAAACTTAAAAAATCTTACTTTTTGTGAAGGATTTGAGAGTTTCGTGTTTTTTGTTTATTTGAGTTGAATGATGTTGGGTGCAGGGAATTTAAAAAAAAAAAAAGAAGAAAAAATTGATACTTTTAAAGTAAATAAAGAAGAAAATTAAAAAGATTCAAAGTAAATACAATAAGCTAGTAGTTTTTGTTAGGTTTCAGTTGAGAGCCTAGTTCATAACGGCTATGTTCTTTCAATTTTTAAAAGTTCTCGGGGCAAGGTGAAACATACAAAGCTTCAAGATTTTAACTGAGAATAGTTTTGATATTTTTGTGCATTAGTTCGCATTATAATCACACTCATCCGAATATTACATACCTAATCAAAGAGCCTACAGTATAACCTTAATAAAAACCCTATTTGATTCTTATTATTTCATACAAACCGAGAAGTGGAGAGATAAAAGATTTACAAGATTATGTTATAGTGCATGTATTGACATGATATTGAGCATATACATGTCTTAATCAAACACTTGTGTGATGAGCGAAAGACTAACATGGTTAGGATCATTGGTTTTTAAAAACAAGAATTAAAGGTGGAAAAGGTGTTTTTATCAAGTTCTTGATGTTGTGTTTATAATTTGAGAAATAATACTTTTGAATCAAAATAAATCATCACTGTTTTTTTCATGTCCATGTAATTCACAGGTCAACAGGGCCCAGAGACTCACTATTGACCTCATTAGCAATCGATAGTAGGATCGCTAATGTTCATAATCACAACAATGATTAGTGACCTGAGTAGGGATCAGTAGCTAGGCCGCTAATACTTTATGTTTTCACAACAACCATTATTGACCTAATTAGCGGTCAATAATGTGGTCAATTGGGTCAAAGGCATTACAAAATGGCTCAGAGTCGGAGTTAATGACTAAGATTTTATTTTGCACTATAAAAATGGCCTAGAAGATGTATAGAATTAAAGAGTTTCATATGAATCAAGTCTTATATCAAGTTTGACTTCATACATCTTCCACCATAATTTAGTATATAGTTTGTGAGTTTGAGAGTTGAAATGCATGAAAAGGAATAATTGGAATCAAATATCAATAATAACTATATAATTATCTTTATCTGTCTTTCACTATGAATGTTAGATGTTCGATAAATTGTCTATATGAAATTATGAACATGTCGAGATAATTCCCCTTTACTATGAGGTTTGGTATGAATAATGATTGAATAATCGTAGAGTTTGAAATAGGTTTTACACCACGACTCTTACTAAAAATACCCATACATTTAAAAAGTTGAACACCTTCCTTACACACAAGATAGCAATTGTCCGTCATCCTTGTACTTTTAAGAAAATAAACATTTGAATCATTAAAAAATTTACAAGTTTGATTATCAAATTTCACATTCATATTACTATCATAAAGTTGACTTATTTTAATCAAATTTGCCTTAAGTCCACCAACAAGAAGCACATTTTCAAGTTTGATAAGGCCTTCGACATTCAACGTCCCTTACCGATTATTTGCCCATGGTCTCCACCTCCGTAAATTACTTTGCCCATGTCTTAAAGTCCGTAAAATGCTCACGAGTACCCATAATATGATGTGATCAACCGTTGTCAAAATACCATGACCCTACAATCATATGCTTAAAAGAAGTATAAACAAAATTACATTTCACATCGGATTTGCGAACATAAATGGATTTGAATTTACGAGAGGTATTGGTGTCGGTGTAACTGCTGGGATTGGACAACACTAGACCAACAGACCTTTTATTAGCAGTTTTAGCTTTAAATTTATGACACTAAGGTCTAATATTGTCAGACATAAAGAAATGATAACAAATATATTTATGCTTACGAAATTTTGATTTTTTAGAGGTTTAGGCATGTTTTTATTTGAAAGAGTCAAAATTTCACAAGACTCTTTTAGTTTATCAAAAATAGGATTTTTAAAATGAGCACCAGTTTTACTATCATAACCAGATAAAAATACATCAAGTTTAGCCATACCGGTACTCATGTTCTCCAAAGATTGAACAAATAAGTCAAGTTTAGATTTAATATTACCAAGTTCTTCACCTTTTGCTATGAGAATGACCTCCAAATGAGAGATAGATGATATTTGCTCATCGTTCTCATGACTCAATCGTTCGTTCTCCTTGGTAAAAAATTTGGTCTTTTCAACCAACTTTACCCAATTATAATACAACTCCTCGTACACCTTAGTAACCTCCGTGCCCTCATCATCAGGGTCCTCTGCCTTCTCATCTTCAGTAGCAATATCAGTGGAATTAAAACACACAAGATTAAACTCAAGTATAGGTGTTAGACACAAAGAACAACTAGGCAACTCTATAAGTTTGTACTCGGGATCAACACTTGGAGTTTCCAAGTGCCCGCTCATGATGCCAATTGAAAGAATTACAAGCTCTAATTCGCTAAGTTATTTGTGAATAAAAATAAAAATATATTAGAACAATCAAACAACCAAATGTATTTTTTGTAGAGTGTAACTAAATAGCAGCGAAAAATTAAAATAATAAAAAACAAGATTTAAAACTTTAACTACAAGGATTAAATCCTTGTAGTCGTGCCTCAAGGCGAAAATATCTTTACTAGAAAAGTGTATCGACGATTACACATGAAAACATAAACAACTTGTAAAGACTACGAAAAACTCATATCGAGTGAGATTTTTCTAAATCAGCACTACTCTTCCAAAAGTTAAGAATCATAATCTTCAAGATTTGATCTTAATAAAAATACAAAAGTATGAAAGGAAAATAATTCATTCAATAGAATATTAGTGACGATGTTACAGTACTGGCAGTAACATCTGCATTTGGACAGATTGTTGTTGGTCGAATAAAATGCTCCAACTCTCAACTCTAATCTTTTCTGGGTATATTCTCTGAGCGCGTATTCAGTGTCTCGAGTTGAAGAGCTAGTTCTCATATTTATATAGACATGTTTGCTAGAAAATAGACCTACAAAAGAAGGAAATAATATTTACATAATATATTAATTACAACCTAATTTAATTCTAATAATAGAGATGGTATACCATGGACCCAGGTGCACCTTGTAGGATGCACCCGGTACCAAAAATTATCAAATATGCAGATTTTTGAAGTGCTCTACTCCAGTCCCACGCGCTGTGCATTTCACTCCCCCTTAAAACTCGGCTCTCCCCACGCGCATCAAAACAAAAAAAACGCTCAGACTTCAATGGAAAATCTGCTTTTCCATGCTCAGATTTTCTCCAGTTTCTCTCCACTTACCGCTCAGCTTAACACCTTGAACTCATAAACTCCGTTAATGATGAGAAATCTAAAAGCCACCTCTTCGTGACCAAATTCAATGTTTTCCGAAATTTTGAGCTTAACGTCGATTTTGAATTTTTTCTTTTCTTTTCATTTTTTCTGGATTTGTTCAAATTTTTCGCATCTGAAGTGGTTTGAATTGTTGTTGTTATTGAAATTTTCATTTCATGAAGCTTTAATATGCTTTGGTACAAAATTACATTACTGCATATCAACTGTTTGTAAAAATGCCTGAATGAGAATTTTCTTTTTGGGATTACTGCTGAATAAATGTGTAGTATGATGATATGTGCATGTTCTGTGTGATGATATGTGCATGATCTGTGTGATGATATGTGAATATCTTATTCGTTTTTCCTGTGACTGATATATATGTAGTTTGTGATGATATGTGCATGTTCTGTGTGATGATATGTGCATGTTCTATTTGATGATATGTGCATGATTTGTGTGATGGTATATGATATCTTATTCTTTTTTTCTTCATAGGAACGATGTATTTTTCATGTTATGTGTGATGATATATTCATGATTTGTGTGATGATATATGAATATCTTATATTATGACTTAATTACCCTTAATCTATATTTTTTATTARTCATGTTATTTGTATTTGACTCGATTTTGACTCCAAATTGTTCAATTCCTATGTGTATTTATTTCATGGGAGAGGTGGCAAGGAATATTTTYTTGTTGTTGAAGTTTAGTTTGAATATAATTTATTTGTGTTTTCCACTAATATGTTTGAGTTAATGAACGAATATGATAAAGGGAAGAGGAAAGAAATCACATCAAAGTGAACAAAATGGAAAAACCGGATCTTATTTCAACTTTTTAAATACCCTTCAAAGCTAAAAATATGTCACAATATATAGAGATATCTAAATAAAATATGAGAAAATATCGAACTTCTTCTTCAAGAAAGTCGAATAATCTTGTTTATGAACAACATTTGTATATAAAAAAAAGTCGTTATGATTACAATAAAAAAAGATCGGATAAAAAACACCAGTCCAAAAWAATAATAAAAGAATASAGTCTGACKAATAAAAATAACCTATCTKTCTATTCTTTCATTTATCGAAAAAATATTAACTATAAAATGACTTTAAACTAAAAGAATTACAACTCAAAAGAATGTATTAATGGTTGAAGTTTTGAACTTGTATTCGGACTAACAACTATGAAATTCAAACTCGATGCTGGACCAACATTCGAATGCACGACATAACCGTCTCCAGCAACTGTAGCAATACCATCCTGAAAAAGAAATGCACAATTAAAAAACATGCTAATGTAACATAATTTGTCCAAATCACAAGAATTTCCACACCAACACCACTTTTTTTTAACTCTTTGAGGTAAGCAAGTTGAGTCGGACAAATTTTACTACATAAGACAAAAAAAATAAAACAAACCAAAAATATGTGATTAATACAAGTATTAATCACACATATATCATCACATTCTACATTCAGATAGCATCACATTCTACATTCAGATATCATCACATTCTACTTTCAGATATCATCACATTCTACTTTCAGATATCATCACATACAGACTAACATATCATCACATTCTACTTACAGATATCATCACATTCTACATTCAGATAGCATCACATTCAACATTCAGATATCATCACATTCTACTTTCAGATATCATCACATACAGACTGACATATCATCACATTCTACTTTCAGATATCATCACATACAGACTGACATATCATCACACTCTACTTTCAGATATCATCACATTCGACATTTAGATAGCATCACATTCGACATTCAGATATCATCACATTCTACTTTCAGATATCATCACATACAGACTGACATATCATCACATTCTACTTTCAGATATCATCAAATACAGACTGACATATCATCACACTCTACTTTCAGATACCAACACATACAGACTCACATACCATCATGTACAGACTCGCATATCATCACATATACAATTCATGAATAGTGAAAGGAGAAATCATAAACTGGAAGAACTGCAGAAAAAATAAAAAAGAAAATAGCGTAAACCTAATCTAATGCAAAAATAAATCAATTCTCCAAAATAACTTACCTCGAACCGATTCACGTCCATTGAAACATCTACCAGATTCAAGTCCATCGGAATTGAAGGATTTGTTTGTTGATGGTGGAGCAACGATGGAAAAATCGAAGAAAAACTCACAATTATTTGCTGTTAAAATCGATAGGGATCGCTGGAATCGCCGTTGCTGTTGAATTCGATGGGTATAACCGTGATGGATTTTTATTTGGATGAAATTGATGGAGGTTTTGGCGATTTGGATCATGGAGTTGCTGGAGAAGAGAAATCGCTGGAGAGAATTTTCTTTCAAGCGCGTGAGAATTCTGAGATGGAATAAAAGGGGACGCGTGAAATTTCTAAAAAGTACTTTTATATGGTGAACAGGGTGCACCCTGTAAGGTACACCTGGGTCCAGATAATTACCAAATAAGATAAGTATAAAAACTTTTCTAAATAACTAATATCAAATATATTTGGCAAGAAAGTCAAAATAATATCTAGATAAAAAAAATCTGTGAAACCTCGTACATATCAAACAATATATGAGACTTCTATTTAATTGATTCTCAATTCAAACGTAATATTCTTTTCAAAAGTCTTATTTATTTGTTGTGCAATCGTGGAATTTTTGAGTTGGATAATTATGTGAGTGAGGAAGAGTCCCAGCTACCTGAGAGTTTAAGTAAGAATCTAGTTTGATCTTTCGATCATAATCTAGTTGTTTATGTCTGAGAGTTTAAGAATCTAATTTAGTTGTTTGTTTGTTTGTTTTGTTCAGATATATGTTGTGTAGATATATTTGTCATGTTATCTTGGACACAAGTTACTACTATTAGTCTGGAGGAAGATAATTGTTGGAATTGTAATATATATTTCTTTATATAAATTATCAATTTTTAATTCCATCGCCTTTCTGTTTTTTGTAATCTCTTAAATTCAAACAGGTTGGATTTGTAATATGTTCAGAATTATTTCTTTTCACAAGTTGTGCATTTATGTTAGTTCGACTACATATGTATAATTACGATGACTATCCCTTGGATTTGGGTAAATCACCAAAAAATAATTGTTTTTGAAATGTTCAATTACGATGACTATCCCTTAGATTTGGGTAAAACACACAACAAAAAAATAATAAAAAATTGTTTTTCGAATTTGTGTCTTTAAGGGACAATATGTGATTTTTATTTTAAATTAGTTCAAACACTCATAGGTTTAGTTACGTGACTATCCCTCAGATTTGGCTAAATCGCACAAAGAAGGCAAACACTCAAATGTGATGGTCACACCGATTTTTTACTGTGTGACGGGCCTCCTAGTCCGCGCCCATAACCTGACCCGCCCCACCTAACGAATCCAATATTTAAAAAAAAAATGGTAACCACTCCCATTCTTCTCTCTAATTTCTTCTGTTTGTCCCTGCAAATGGGAATAGGCTCAAGTATGAATATAAAGATACATCAAAATAAATGCCCCACAAATTTTTGCAGTCTCAAAAATGTCAGATTCTCAACTCTTGAAAGCGCTCCATGGCAGCAGAAGAAATCCTGGCGCCGAAATACAAAACCCGCTGGAAAAAGAGTAGTAGTTTCCTACCTTGTGAGTTCATGTGGCTTGTCACTGAAGAATGTTATTTTCGCTTCTAAAAAAGTGCATTTCAATAGCCCCGATAAACCAAACTCCGTGCTCAATTTCCTTTAAAAATAGGGATTTACCAAAAACTCAGATCGCCGTTCTTGTAAGAGGCCGCCCCTATTTATGCTATCAAACCCTAAATTAATTTTACCCAAGACCCAAAGTTTCTCGCCATTCACCAACATTTCCCAAAAGGACATCGTTATGATTATTTCTAGATACCCTTTTCTATTGATGAGAAGCTTAGAGAACATATTAGAGTCCAGTTAAAATTACCTCAAGAACATAATCGAAACACAAAAAATAGAGTCCTTATTTTGGCGTCGATTTCCTGCGCGAGATTGGCGTACACTCATTGTTTATCAAGTTTTCATTATCTCAATATCCGGAAATAGTTTTTCTGAATCACAATGAATTTCGAGAGGTTGTCAAAGAGGTGAAACAAATGAGTTACGATCCACCAAAATTGATGTTTGTATTGGCGATATATGCTCGAAAGGGTGAGGATAATTCGGCCTTATATGATTGGTGCTATGATATTATAGTAAGTGGGTCTAGTCGGGGGATGATATATTGATGGCGTTAGAAAGCACCTCCATTGTATGATTTATTCCGAGAAGAAAATCATGACGATTTTGAAATTCATGGTTAACGAGTCGGGTCGGGATACAAGATTGGTGTCCAGGTGTCTGTGTATTATATTCTATAATATGGAGAGGAGAATAGTGCCTAGGTGCTCGGTTGTCCATCTTTTGTCGGTGAAGGGTTTAGTTAAGAAAAGTTGGGGTTTAAGTACTATGCTTTGTCCTACTGAGAAAGATTTCTTGGACAGGTATGTGATGAGGTTTACGAAGGAATCGCGCAAACTTTATTATATATACCTGTTGAAGAACACTAAGGTATTGGAAGCATAAACTCATATCTGTAGATTATATCGTCTTCGTGTTCTGATTTTTCGGGTATTTTATTATGGGTGTAATTCTAAACACTTATATTTTGGGGTTCCTCATATTTTATGTTATTTGATGGACATGATTTTTTATAAATGTATTTGATCAGGTGGGGCTTTGTCGCAAAATATCTCGCATCCTCGTGATTCAGGTTTCTGTGATCTGGTCTGAAATTCTAGCATCAATGGTTAAGTTGTTGAAACAGTTGCTTCCGAGTTAGCCGAGCAGGGTCCGGCGGCTGCTACTGGATCTGAACACCCGATTAACATCCCGTTGCATCCATAGACAGAAATATTATGTCGATGTTTGTTATAAACTATTGTGGTTGTTATCTACAGGGAGTTGTGGAATGTTGCCTGCAATCTACAAGTTATTATCATTTTGCTGCTATCTATTGCCTTGGGGTAGTAATATGTATATCCCCTTATTATTTTTGTCATGTTTCAAATTACATTAGATATACTTGATCTGGTCTGCATGCATTGTTGATTGGGAACTTATTAGCTCCGTAAGATTTGTTTGCGACTTCCCACTGCTTACTGCCCACAAGCCTCATTTTGTTGTAATATTTTGTTTTTGTTTAGAGAACTTGGGAATTATTGTATTTTGGTCATTGATCAGTTTGCCAAAATGACACTTAAAAGTGCAAAATTGACACATTTATATCCAAATGTGACACTAATTGTGATAAAAGTTTTGATCAATGCACTTTTATGTATGTTTTTTTTAGTATAATTTAAAGTATGGAACGTTAATACTTAGTTTGATTGTAATGTTATTGGTTTGTATAGAAGATAAAAATATACTTGAAGTAAAAAGTGACACTTTTATAGCCAAAAGTGACACTAATAATGGAAATAGTGACAGTGCTATATTTTTAATTAAATATTTTATTAAAATATGATATGTAAAAGTAACTGTTTCTTGTGTAAAAGTGACATTAATATTTAGTCTGGTTGTAATGTTAGTGGTTTATATAGAAGATAAAATATATTTGAAGCAAAAAGTGACACTTTTAGAGCCAAAAGTGACACTAATAATGGAAAAAGTTACTTGTCAGTTTTTCAATAAAAATTATCACCTTATATTATAATCAAGTATTTAACGTAATATATAACAATGTCACTTTTTTCACTATTTGTGTCACTTATGACTCCAAATTTGTCAAAAAATAACAATTACTATCAACTATTAAAAAGTGATTATAATATTATAGGCTTAATTCAAAAAAAATAGTTGCACATATATGGGAGAAATCATAACTTGACTACTATAATTTGTGTAGCAACTCTTTTTTTGCAAAAAATCAAAAGTGACACTTTTTTGGATAAAAGTGACATATTTTGGTGCAAATGCGATAATTTTTTACAGAAAAAAAAAAAAAATTACGATTACTATCAACTATTAGAAAAGTGACACTTTTTATTTATAAAGTGACAGTAATATCATAAGAAGTGACAGTATTATAACTTGACTACTATAATTTGTGTAGAAATTCTTTTTCTGCAAAAAATCTAAAGTGACACTTTTTTGGTGCAAATGTGACATATTTTTACAGGGAAAAACAAACATAAAATAACGATTACTGTCAACTATTAGAAAGTGACACTTTTTTTTTTATAAAGTGACAGTAATATCTTAAGAAGTGACAATATTATAAATTGACTACTATAATTTGTGTGTCAACTCTTTTTCTGCAAAAAAATCAAAAGTGATACTTTTTTGGAGAAAAATGACATATCTTGGTTCAAATGTGACAATTTTTTACAGGAAAAAAAAATAATGATTAGTATCAACTATTAGAAAGTGACACTTTTTATTTATAAAGTAACAGTAATATCTTAAGAAGTGAAAGTATTATAACTTAGGGTGCACGATAGCAGAACAACGTCCGTGAAATGTGATCCGTTGGTCACGAAGCACAATATTAGAACTATTATAATTACTGTTCTCTATACTCTCTCTTTAATTGCAAAAGTGACATATTTAATTGCAAAAGTGACAATTATAATTGTTGAAAATTAGAAGTTAAGTTTTTTATTATAATATAAGGTGTACAAGCGACACTTTCAAGTGAAAAAGTGACTTATTTTAGTGCAACATGTGACAGTGTGTGTTTTTTAGGTCTTATGCTTGTAATATGTAAAAGTGACAATTTCATAATTGACACATTTTATTGTAAAAGTGACATTTTTTAGTGCAAAAGTGATAGATATAAGTTAAATGTTTGATCATATTTTAATTTTTAAAAGTAATTTTTTATCCTGAAAAAGTGACACTTTTATTACAATATGTTAAGTAAAAGTAGTTGTTTTTAGTGTAAAAGTGACACTTTTAACTGAATAAGTGACAGTATTATTTGTTGAAAAAGTGACACTATTATCTATTAAGTTATATGTTTGATTACAATATAATATGTAAAAAGTGACACTTTTAACTGCTAAAGTGACCGTATTAATTGAAAAAGTGTCAATGTTATATTTTAAGTTAAGAAGTTTGATTACAATATAATATGTTCTAAAAGTGATATTTTTAGTTTATAATWATTGAAAATGTGACACTTTTAGTGTAAAATTAACAATATTATATTTTAAATTACAATCGAAAAGTGACGCACTTAAGTGCAGAAGTGACAGTTTTTCGTGCGAAAGTAACAATTTTCTGGAATTTCACACTATCCAAAGTTATTCGACAAAGTCATAATTTATTCAATGGCTAGTTTTCCAATAATTTTTCACAATCTATGTACAAAAAGATATAACAAAAAGAAACATATATCCAAATAACCTGACTAAATAATAATTCAAACTCATTCATATAATTATAAATCAAATCTCGAGCCCGTGGGAGCAAGTCCGGTAATGATCATTCCTCGGCCTGGGAGTTTTCTTATCTCGTCAAAATTGGGCCTGTTTCTACAACTGCTAAAAGCTCAAAAGTAGAATAAGAAATTAATATTCAAAAGTAGAATAAGAAATTAATATTCAGAACACAAAGAAAAAATATTCTCACTATAGTTACCTTCATATACATCACCATCATGTGCAATTTGTCGTACTTATCACTTACTATCGATCCATCTCCTCGTCTCTTGCTAGTAATGAGGGACGAAAGTGCCTCCATTGCAGCATCATATGAATCTTGTCCATTTTCTTCAAGCATCATATTGCTCTCCAAAGGCTCCACAACCTTAGAAAATCACTCAAAGACCCAATCCAGACTTCTTGAAATCAAATCAGACCCCCTTTTCATTATTTCTCATGCTAAAAGCTCCAATTATTCGATATTTAAAAAAAAACCAAATAATTACAACCTATTTTATAAAATTCATCAATTAAAAAAATCAAGTCAAGTTAGAGAGATAGATTACCTGTTGAAGTTAGAGTGTGGCAAGAAAGCAAGAACAGTAGTAAAATGGCATGAGATGTGAATATCAATAGAGGTAGTAAAATGGCGTGAGATGTGAATATCAATAGAGATCTGCAATGGCCAGATAATTGTCTGTTATGTTATCAAATAGAGATCTGCAATTTCCTATAAAGTTATCAAATGCATTACCATTCGAGGAGACTGCAGACGATGATATAGTTGAGGGAGATTGCGCTGGAGATTTGAGAGAGAGAGACCAGCATGTTTTTGGGGAAAATTCTGGGAGTTTGCGTCAATTTTCATTTTATGGATCCAATTAGATGGTTGAAGATGTGGGTCATGGGGCTCCGTCACACTGCAAGAGATCCGTGTGGCCGTCACATAGGAGACCTACTCCACAAAGAAAAACATAGAAGAAGAAGTTGTTTTTCGAATTTGTGTCAGTGAGGGATAATGTGTGATTTTTATTTTTAACTAGTTCAAACATCGGGGTAGTTTTTGTATTAGTTTTCAAGAGTGTCTTTTCAAATTATGCATTCATGTGTATCTTAATTATCGTAATAATTACAGGAACCACCCAATTATTTTTCATAATTACTAATTATCCACACTTTTATAAATATAAGGGATATTCACAAAATAAACTCCTTATATCCGAATTACAAAAATAACCTATCTACCATTGGTATTTAAAAATTACCTGGGATTCTTTGTAAGCAGGCATAACTTTGAGGGCAATTGTTGTAATTATTCTTAAATTTATATTTTACAAACAAACAAGTTGTTTAATCACTTTGAAGTTGGACTTCTATTATTTTAACTTTTAACCTAACTATTTGGATATTTACGTATCAATCCACCTTTTTTTTTTAACAATTACAATACCTAATTTTACCCAAATTCACACAAATTTAACTAAATTAGTAAAACAACCATGTTTATACTAATTACAAAAACAAGCCATCTATGTTTATATAATCATTTATTTCCCATGATATTTGTAAGCAGGCATAAACATGGGAGCAATTGTAATTATAAGTTAAATCTTACAAAAAAGACAAGTTATGTATCCATCTCATTTATTTTTAACTTTTAGCCTTATTGGGTTATTTACAATATCAATTTGTTGAGATGTTGTCACTTGTTAGTTGTCCCACATTGAATTAGTTGTCCCACATTGAATAAATATAAAAGGTGATACTTCTATATGAGCCTAGTGGGCCTCTCCTCCTGTTACCAATTGGTTTTAGGATGGAACCTCATTTAGGTGACTGCAGGATCCCTTCGTTCATGTGCACTTCATGTGTGAGACAGCACAGCACTAAGACCTCCGATTTAACATGGTATCAGAGCAGGCCCATGCTCGGTCGGGTGATGGGCCATCGATGTGATGGAGCATGTGGGACCTGTAATGATTTGTCGAAGAGACACAAGTGAGGCGGCGTGGGCCGTCGATGTGATGGAGCATGTGGACCTGGAATGATTTATCGAAGGCAAGCCTAGTGGGTCTTTCCTCCTATTAATGTTTGCCTCATTTAGGTGGCTACGGACTCGCTCCATTCATGTTTGCTTCATTTGTGGGACCGCACCAACACCACCGATATAAATTGAAGGATTACCCATCTATCATTTTTAACCTGGACTTATTCTTTTATTTATTACAAGCAGTATTACCCAAGGCGCTTCAAAAACTTAACAATCAAGATTCATTTGTTATTTTATTTATTCATAATTAACATTATTTGCTATCTACTTCATTGCTGAAATGACTTATAATCACGGTGACTAAAGTTGGACTTTTTTGTAATTAGGCAAGACTTTTAGTGTATTTTTAAAAAATCTAAAACTATAAACATATAAGTAGCGAATATAATTTGGAATCTGATGTAAACTTGAACCCTTCTCTCTGATTTAAAGTCTCAGTTTTCAAGTTTATGCTCCTTTGTCGATTTAGCTCGGGCCCCCCGGAAGGAGGCCTTCTTCGCCTTCCACCTAAGCTGTGCAGGAAAGTGAGGAGATTAAACAAGAAACCAGTACCAAAGCGGTCAGCGAACAAGTCGCATCGGCATCGGCCGTCCTCTCAGTCCGACACGACCCGTGTCCGGTAATCGGCGCTCGGCACAGGCAACGCGTGGATGAGACCGGCCTTTGGCCAGACCAGATCTGTTAACCAAAATTATTACCATTATCGACGCGTTTGAACGATGGCCCGATTGTCTGCAACCATCGTCGACACGTTCGAACACTGCCCTGATTGGCCGCAGCCACCGTCGGCAGCCACAACGGGAAACCAGCCACCATGGCTGCCTCCGTCGTGACCGTACCGTCGTGCACGACGAGGTCCATTACTTTACACCACCAAAATGTTATCGCATTCTTTTTCCTTTTGGATTGCAGTTCTCACATATTTATTGGTGATCTGCACACTTTATATGTAATATGAATCATTATCCGATTCTCATAAATAAATTATTTCTTTAATCGACTTATGCATTGTAAAATATTTGTAGGATCATCTATCATAATTCCACATATTTGTAGAAGATACAAACAACAACAACAACAACAACACCAACCCGATTCAACTCGTGGGTGGAAGGGGTGGGTCCGAGTCCTCTTTACCTACCCCGGCCTGGTCCATTGCCATCCCTGGTCGTCCCATGAGAGACATTGTGAAAAATGTAAATATTAGTAAAAAATATATAGAGTATTTTAAATTATTCATTTCAAGTTAACATCGAGATATTAATGTCATTTATATACACCGATTCTAAATAAATCACGAATGACGGGTCAATATATTAAAAACATGTAAATTTAATTTGTTTAGATACAAATGGTGATTCAACATAGATTATACATCTTGAAACCAAGCCAATTTTGGGGCCTCTTTATGATAATGAAACCAACCATGAAAAAGCATTAACGCTGCAAAAACCAATGCACCGATTGCGGTGCAATAAAGCTGTAATACATTAGTTATTCCAGATGCTCGCTAAATCAGAAAAAAAAAACCCAGAGGTTATTAGTATTCCTTGGAAACCCCCGCCCACATCACCATTCAATATACTTGGCCCACTATTGGCCAAACACCTGGGCACTTGGCCCAATGTGAGTTAGATCACTTAGCCACGCCTTATAATTGGAAAAGCGAGCATTGTGCAAATCTGTTGGTAAATTTTAGAAAAGTACTTAATTTTAACTTCAAAAAATCTAAAATACGATTACAGAAGAAAAAAATCTAATAACACTAACTTTGATAAAATTAGAAAATGACTACGGTGTCGTGAATGCACAATACTCCCCACTCCCTGCATTAACATCCATTGATTAGTTTCACTACTTATCTCCTAAAATGATCTACTGATAATAATTAAGTGAAAAATAGTATAATCACGACACCGTATATCTCCCATAAAATTATATCAATCATATGAGAAAAATAGCAAAATAACTGTCCCCTCTAATCAGATTTGTCCTCCATATTCAATTTTTTTTAAATAAAAAGATCCATTCAAAATATAAAAACTTTCAATGAAAATCAACCAACGAAACGACTCGTACCTCATCGGAAAAAACCCAGAAGAAAGATATTGAAACAAGAGTTTTCCCCGTATAATGCAGAGAGAAAATAACACAGAAGAAAAAAAATAAGCACTGTAATTACATGATCTCAGAAGTTGATGATATTGTAATAATGTAGGAACGATGCCATTAGATGTAAAATCGTAAATGGAACATAGTTATAGAGAAAAGGGAATTATAGTGTTTATTAAATGAATAAAAAGGTATCCCTTTAAAATTTAGAATTTTCTGTTTAATTAGGTTAAATGAACTTTCATTGAAAATATTATTGGGATTATAGTAGTAAAGTTGGGATAACAACGGGGAATAATTAAAACTAATAGAAAATAGCAAACAACAAGAACAAATATTAAACAGCGAAAGAAAGATGTCGAGGCGAGCGAACTCTTTCCTTAAGATTCTTATTGCCCCGGACTACATGCTCGCGATTGAATGGAAATGAATCTCCCAAGATACAACGACGAATGGAGCTGGGCGGAGCAGTCGACCCAGGCAACCTGGCGAATGAGAACTGGGCAGACAACTGAGCAAAACCTTAATTGCAAGACTATATGATGCGTGAGGCAAATAGGAAACTCGTGAGATGCTTATGATTTTTGGATGCTGAAATACACTGCAAGAGGGGGGTATTTATAGTTTTGAGAGGATCATTAATTAAGGAAGGAAAATCGCAGGAATTAGGATTCCTTGAACAAGTCTGATTCCTATTCTCTCTCCAAGAAAGACTGGAATATTCTGGAATTGGTCCAAAACTTAAGCCCAGGCCCAGCTGGACTATACGAACCACGAACCACAAACCACACGCGTGAAAAATCACGAGAATGGACGCGGACCGCGAGCCGCGGGCCACGGGCCTCGGGCCCGAGCCTAAGCCGTGCCGAGCTGAGCTGAGCTGAGCCGAGCCGTGCGGGTGGTGGCGCGCGTGTGGGGGTTCCCCACCCGACTCAACTTGTAACCAATCCCCATTCCACTTCATTTAATAAACCCATCCACAAATGGGTCTCCTTCCTATGTGGGACTTTCCATATACCAAATGGAAATCCCACTCCCTCTTCAACTTCCATATTTACTTCTTAAATGCCCAACTTTGAACATTGATTACTCACTCATCCCACCATGGATTTGTGAAAGTAAATATACTACGCTCATCTACTCGCAACGTAGATTAAGAATATGAAGCTCGTTTTCGAAAATAACAAACTTTCCATATTTGGAATAATGGACCAAAGTTACCAAAAACAACCTTCCAAATATCCAAATCCCCAACAATCCCCCACATGAGTGTAGATCAATGTTATGATGCATGTGACTCAATTGCTCAGTTTCCGCATGAAACGTTACCACATATGGACATGTAGCTTTTGACTTTGAACCTTTCCGTAGTGAAATACCATCGGATAAACCCACGACCTAGTTGACTGAGTCATTGAACTATTCCGAGTCCAAGCCTACCGAGACAATGATACTCACATAGTAACGCTTACGCCGGTTCTGCAAGTTCTATGTTGTGTCCATTTTGGCCTTGGACACTCTTGGATTCATAAGTGCTTCGGGCGAGGCAGCCACTCCTCTACACTTAAATAGGTGACCTTGTCTATCAGAAGTATCCTGCTATACTTCACCTTTATAGTTATAGATCATCATTAAAAGTCTAAGACTTACCCTATGCCACGGTCATCAGGATATCACTTGGATATGCTCTCTAGGGAAATAGGTTTAGCTCAAGGCTAGTTACCAAGTGTTCGGAAATAGAACAGTCCAAAGTTTAGTTGGCCACATTGAACCAAGTTCTTGGGATCTCCAGTCATCATGGTTGGGTTTCCACTAAGGACCACTCTTTTATGTGGACTTTAAGCCCATTCCCTCTAGCATTAAATAGAATTGATCTCGATTTATACTTTTCGTAAACGGATCCGCTAAATTCTCCTTCGACTTCACATAGTCAACGGAGATTATACCTCTTGAGATTAATTCTCTAACGGTGTTATGTCTCTGACGAATATGTCGCGACTTACCGTTGTACATTTCACTATAAGCCCTAGCGATAGCTGCTTGATTATCGCAGTGTATCATAATGGGTGATACTGGCTTACTCCAACATGGAATATCTTCGAGAAAGTTTCGAAGCCACTCAGCTTCTTCACCAGCCTTATCCATGGCTATGAACTCTGATTCCATGGTGGACCGGGCTATGCAAGTCTGTTTCGTAGATCTCCAAGACAAAGCTCCTCCCCCAATGGTAAACATGTACCCACTTGTGGAGTGTGAATCCTTGGAATCTGATATCCAGTTGGCATCGCAATACCCTTCCAAAACACCTGGATATCTTGCATAATGCAGCCCATAACTCTGGGTATATCTTAAGTATCACAATACTCTAATTAACCCAGCCCAATGAGTACTGTTTGGATTGCTCGTGAACCTATAAGTTTGTTCATCGAATAAGCTAGATCGGGCCTCGTACAATTTTTAAGGTACATCAGACTCCCAATGATCCTAGCATAATCCAACTGTGTCACTGGATCTCCTTTGTTTTTCACTAAATGAAGGTTATCGTCAAAAGGGGTTTTTGCAGTTTCACTATCGAACGCATTAAACTTCTTAAGAACGTTCTCTACATAGTGAGACTGAGACAAAATTATGCCATTCGAGTTTCTTATGATCTTGATCCCAAGAATCACATCCGCTAACCCCATATCCTTCATGTCAAAGTTGTCTTTCAACATGTTTTTGGTGTTCGTGATCACATCACTAGAATTACTCAGAATCAACACGTCATCAACATACAGACAAACAATGACGAAGGAACTAAGTGTGTTTTTCACATAAACACACTTATCACATTCATTTATGCAAAAGCCATTGGTCATCATCACAGTATCAAACTTGATATGCCACTGCTTTGGTGCTTGTTTCAATCCATACAACGATTTAACAAGTCTACACACCTTTTTCTCTTGACCCGGAACTACAAACCCTTCAGGTTGTTCCATATAAATCTCTTCATCTAGCTCACCATTCAGAAATGCTGTTTTCACATCCATTTGGTGAATATCAAGATTGTGCAGTGCAGTAATCGCCAAAATCACTCTAATCGAGGTGATTCTCGTTACAGGTGAGTAGGTATCAAAGATGTAATATCCTTCTTTTTGTTTAAAGCCTTTGGCCACTAGCCTA
Source organism: Phtheirospermum japonicum (assembly GCA_014905375.1). Classification (NCBI taxonomy): domain Eukaryota; kingdom Viridiplantae; phylum Streptophyta; class Magnoliopsida; order Lamiales; family Orobanchaceae; genus Phtheirospermum; species Phtheirospermum japonicum. The sequence continues at coordinate 2,101,529 of BMAC01000017.1, forward strand.
GGTTTATACTTATCGATAAAGCCATCATTTTTATACTTCTTCCTAAGAACCTACTTGCAACCAAGAGGTTTAGTTCCTTGAGGAAGATCCGACAATTCCCATGTATGATTCTGCATGATGGATTCAATCTCCGAATTTATAGCTTCCTTCCACATAGGAGCATCCAGACTGGACAATGCTTCTTGTATGGAGCGAGGTTCGTTATCTAACATATAGATCATGAACTCTGGACCAAACGTCTTTGAAATCTTAGTCCTCTTGCTTCGCCTAAGTTCACCACCATCACTATCTTGTGACGCATCTCGAACTTCAGGCAGCTCATCTTCACGAGTCCTCTTAGAGGAAATCTCGTTCTTTTCCTTGCAAGGATATATGTGTTCAAAGAACACTGCATTTCTGGACTCAATTGTAGCCCCTTCAACTACATCAGGTATCTCAAACCTATGCACTAGAAATCTATATGCAGAGCTATTCTTTGCATATCCAATGAAGATACAATCGACCGTCTTTGGTTCTATCTTCACTTGCTTAGTTTCAGGCAACTTCACCTTAGCTAAGCACCCCCACACTTTAAGATGATAGTAGGTCGGAGCCTTACCTTTCCATAGTTCATATGGAGTCTTATCTCTTCCCGTGTGGGGTAACCGATTCAATATGTAATTGGAAGAGAGAATCGTCTCACCCCACATGTTAGGAGGTAGTCCTGAACTAACGAGGAAAACGTTCATCATCTCCTTCAAGGTTCGATTCTTGCGTTCAGCAATGCCATTTGATTGAGGTGTATAGGGAGCAGTCGTTTGATGTATTATCCCGTATTCAGCACACAGCTCTTGAAACGGAGAAACGTACTCTCTACCTCGATCACTCCGAATTGCCTTAATTCGAGAGTTCAATTGATTTTCAACTTCATTCTTGAAGACTTTAAATGCATCAATTGCTTCATCCTTGCCACGTAATAGATAAACATGGTAAAATCTTGTGCAGTCATCAATAAAAGTAATGAAATACTTTTTACCACTTTTAGTTCGCATAAGTTTCATATCACAAATATCAATGTGAATTAACTCTAGAGGAGCCGAGCTTCTTTCACCCGAATTAAAAGAGGCTTTCACCATTTTTGCTTCAACACAAATTTCACACTTGTGTTTTGAGTCAAACTTTACGTTGTTTAGTAAATTCGCCTTTACCAATTTCTTAATTGATTTCATGTTAACGTGTCCAAGTCTAACATGCCACAAATCACATGACTCAACAATATACGAAGAAGTAATGACTTTATTATTAATAACTGGGCGTTTAGCCATTACATTCAACTTAAAAAGTCCCTTCTCGAGGTGACCTTTAGCTAGAAAATTCCCACTTTTAGTGAGCACAACTTGACCAGACTCAAATACTAGCTTAAACCCATGCTGGACAAGCAGGGACCCAGAAACAAGATTTTTCCTAATATCAGGAACATGCAACACATCTTTCAAAGTCAACTCTAGACCAGACGTCATCTTCAACAACACCTTTCCAACTCCAGCAACTTCAGCAGTCGATGAGTTACCCATATGGAGACTCCTTTCAGAAACAGGGGTATAGTCAGAAAATACCTCTCGATCAGAGCAAACGTGACAAGTAGCTCCAGTATCTATGAACCACTCTCTTGGATTATCAACCAAGTTAGCCTCCATCACAACCGCGCAAAGATCTAGCTTGGACATCTCTTCAGTGATGACGTTAGCCGCATTCCGATTTTCCTTGCGTGGTTTTCGGCAATCTTTCTTTATGTGTCCAGGCCTACTACAGTTGTGGCAGTTGCCTTCGAACCTTTTGGCCTTCTTCTGATTCACTTTGCCTTTGCCTTGGCCTTGGTGCTTGCGCTTTTTCCCAAAATTAGCTTCCACCAAGTGAGCTTTTGCCTCCATCATCGAGGTCTTGCTGTACTTCGTCGTGGATTGTCTATTTCCTTCTTCGACACGCATCTTCACAATTAGCTTCTCCAAAGTCATTTGCTTTGACTTGTGCTTGAGATAGTACTTGAAATCTCTCCAACTCGGTGGTAGCTTCTCAACAATAGCCATAACTTGGGAATTTTCACACACGTGCATACCTTCAGCATGTATGCTTTGCAAAATCATTTGCAACTCTTGGAGTTGACTCCTCACAGTTTTCGAATCAACCATGACAAACTCCAAGAACCGTCCGACAATAAATTTCTTAGTGCCGACGTCATCCACCTTGTACTTATTTTCCAAGGACGTCCATAGTTCTTTAGCGGTACTCTTGACCGAACTATAAACCCCATACAGCGCATTGTCCAAACCATTCAGGATATAATGCCTGCATAGATAGTCCCCTTGAGTCCATGCATCAAGAGCGACTCTACGATCGAAACTCGTATCATCAGCACTCACAACAGGTGCATCCTCGATCAGAAATCGAGACAAATTCAAAGTAGTTAAATAAAAACCCATCTTTTGTTGCCAAGCTCTAAAATTATGACCATTAAACTTCTCAGGGCGTTCGGCATGTGCAGCAACCGTGGCGGGAATAGCAGAACCGAAAGGAATTGAGCCAGAGCCGGATCCAAAGGAGAATGGTTCAGACTGCGAGGGACCGCCGATGAACGGATCGGATGGTCTAGTGCTAAAGGAGGGCATCGTGGAGTTCGTACTTGCAGGTGCAGTCGAGTTCGTCATGGAGAGCGTAGTCGAGGAGGTTGAAGCGGGAAGAGTCGAGATGTTCATTGCAGACGTGGTATCCATCAGTTCAAATTATAAAAATAAGAATCTTAAGCTATTAGGATTACAGCAGTAAACTTGGGATAACAACGAGGAATAATTCAAACTAATAGAAAACAGCAAACAACAAGAACAAATATTAAACAGCAAAAGAAAGATGTCGAGGCGAGCGAACTCTTTCCTTAAGATTCTTATTACCCCGGACTACGTGCTCGCGGTTGAATGGCAATGAATCTCCCAAGATACAACGACGAACGGAGCTGGTCGGTGCAGTCGACCCAGGCAACCTGGCGAACGAGAACTGGGCAGACAACTGAGCAAAACCCTAATTGCAAGACTATATGATGCGTGAGGCAAATAGGAAATTCGTGAGATGCTTATGATTTTCGGATGCTGAAATACACTGTAAGAGGGGGGTATTTATAGTTGTGAGAGGATCATTAATTAAGGAAGAAAAATCGCAGGAATTAGGATTCCTTGAACAAGTCTGATTCCTATTCTTTCTCTCCAAGAAAGACTCGAATATTCTGGACGCGAGCCTCGGGCCCGGGCCCGGGCCCGAGCTGTGCCGTGCCGTGCCGAGCCATGCGGGCGAGTGGTGGCGCGCGTGTGGGGGTTCCCCCACCCACTCAACTTGTAACCAATCCCCATTTCACTTCATTTAATAAAGCCATCCACAAATGGGTCTCCTTCCTATGTGGGACTTTTCATATACTAAATGGAAATCCCACTCCCTCTTCAACTTCCATATTTACTTCTTAAATGTCCAACTTTGAACATTGATTACTCACTCATCCCAACATGGATTTGTGAAAGTAAATATACTACGCTCATCTACTCGCAACGTAGATTAAGAATATGAAGCTCATTTTCGAAAACAACGAACTTTCCATATTTAGAATAATGGACCAAAGTTACCAAAAAAAACTTCCAAATATCCAAATCCCCAATAAATATCAATTTATTATATTATAGGGAGTTATCAATTTCAAATTCGTTTTGTTATATGTGTTTAGATTAAGTTATTCTGAATCTTTGTTATCTTAATATGTGTAGAACTATATCATGCCTGCAACACATACATTCGTTCACTATAATGGGGAATGAGATGCAAACAACAATTAATTTTATTTATAATACATACCAGGTACAAAAGGCAAATGATTGAATATACAAAGTGGATAAGTGATCGTGCACGTGAAATCTATTCTAGATGGATGAACTCCCTTGTCTGCATGCATTGATGTGTATAATGATGACCCGATCCTATATTGTTCGAAAAACTATCTAAAATAAAATATGATTGCAACATACGATGAGGCGGTTTTTCGAATTAGTCATGATGTGACAATATTAATAGTAGTTTCAACTGAAATGCATGAACGATTGGTCCTCCCCCCTAAAGGTACTATAAGGACTGGACTTACCAAAACACTATTTCCTCCATGATACATATTATTATCTTAATTGAATAAGTAATATATTTTTCTAATTATGATTTTAATCCATAAATCCGTGAAAGAAAGTTTTCAATTTTGTAGTTAGATATATGTTTTACTAATATTTATGTGATTTTTTTAAAAAGAATTATCATATAGATATTTTTATACATTCATTCAATGTTGTAGGCTGCATTTTTATTTTGTTTCTAAATAACACAAACTTGGTTGAGACTGCAGGAAGTACAACATCAAAGCATTGCAAGGAAATACATATATATATATATATATATATATATGTATGTATGTATGTGTGTATATATATAGTAATTAACATAACTAATTAATTGCAATAATAGGAATTTCATGTGACCATGCATGACTAATCAATTTTGTGTAATTACACTAGAAAGTGTTTAGTTAGAGGGAAAAGAAACTTTAATCTCCAATTATAATGTAGGTAAACTCACAAGCAACAGTTGAAGATGGCATGATTGTTCCAACAAGATTGGAAGAACACTATTAAAAATATTTGATTGAGAAGTCTATGAGCTGTTTTTTTCTTTTTAATGAAATTTTTTAGATAGATTTATATATATATATATATATACGTAATATATAGGAAGGAAAAGATTATGTCCTAAACAAAAAAGGTGTATCGACACTCGATTGGCAATATTTGTAGACAATGTCTAGCACACCGTCTACATTTAGATGGTGTGCTAGACATTGTCTATTTAATAATTTACCTTATTTATTAACCTTTTAATATCAATTAATTTATTTCTCTCTCATTTCCACCAATAGTAGTTAATTGTTTTACACATTCAAATTTACCATTGGAGAAGATTTCTAAATAATAATATTGTATTTACCATGTCATTAAGAATTCCACATTGTCCTATTGGAGATGCTCTAACTAAAGAGCATCAGCTACAACAATTTCCTGATCTGCCTTGAGGAAGAGCATCCACATTAACATTAACGTTACTTCTTGCTGCTTTTGAACGTCTCGAAAATCCTCCTTTTCCAACTCTGATTCCAAGTAACTACATAGATTAATTGATTAATTAATTAAGTTTAGCACCAAAACATGCAATTTAATTAATTAATGTGGTACGTACCTCACGTGACGCATCAAACTCTCCATTACGAGCCTTCATTAAAACTGTTGATGCAGTCTTTATAAATGCCTAAAAAAAAAAAAGAAAGGGAGCGAGGCTCACTAATTAATTGGTCGCTTTAATATTATAATTAAATAGGGATTTTGCATGTGTATACATACCTCATCCACATTGTAAGCTGTTTTACATGAAGTCCCCATGAAATTCAAGCCATTCTCCTTGGCAAACTGCTCGCCCTCCTCGTTGCTTACGACTCTTTTGTGAGCCGGCATGTCACATTTATTTCCTACCAACATTATTTTCATATTCACGTGTCCGAATCGCCTTGCATCCTCCAACCAGTTCGCTACGTGCTTAAATGTTTCCCTTCTGAAGGATTATATATGTATTATTAGTCTTTTTTAATGTATTATTATAATTCAAAGATTGATTCAAACACAAAAATATATATAATTAATTAAAACCTGGTAATGTCATAAACTAGCAAAGCCACTGCAGCATTTCTGTAGTAAGACCTCGCAATAGACAAGAATCTTTCTTGACCAGCCTGATCGAGCAATACCAAAATCACGAAGAATATTAGTATAAGTTATAAGAGTTTTAATATATATATATATATATATATATATATATATATATATATATATATATATATATATATATATATATATATATAAGTACTTATCTAGAACCCTAATGAGAAATAATTATTATTTATAATATTTAATTTCTAACATAAATAAAAAGGTAACAAATCAGACGAGAATAACAGATCAAAAACACATTCTAGAACCTAATTGAGCTCATCTTCTCCATATAATTATCTCCGGAAACTAAGACGAGAAAGAAACAAGTTCTAAAAAGACGGACCGTGTCCCAAATTCGTAGCTTTATTGGAATGCTGTCAATAGTGATTATCTTTTTTCCGAACTCGACACCAATGGTCGTGTCATGGAACGGCTGAAATCGGTTGTCGACAAACTGGAGAAGTAGGCATGATTTCCCAACAGCTGAATACATACATAAATACATACATACATACATACATACATACACACATTAACAACTCTGAATTAATTTCCTTAACTATAATGTACGATAACATGAACCTTATTGTACATGTACATGCATTTCTAATCAACAAATATTGGGATGATATTCTTTTGCGTTTTATGTTGTGAAATATACCAGTAAAAACCCTGAAATTAAAACGTTAGATAATAATCACAAAAGAAAATAAGGGGAAAATACCTGAGTCTCCAATTATAATATAGTTAAATTCGCAAGCCTCAGATGCAGATGCAGATGCAGATGCATATGACATGGTTCAATTCAACGAGAAGTGAAGAACAATATCAAAAATAGGCGCACAGGCGAGGGTTTTATTATTCGAATATAGGGAAACGTAATTGAATGGAAAGCTCAAGCTCGAGCGGAGCGTATTTGAATGGAAAGCTTGAGCGTTTTTCTTCTTCTAAATAACCCTTTTATTTTAACACTTTTTTAGGAAAGAAGTGTGTTCTATCCTATATAAACAATAACTCTCATTTTCTACGGTGTTACGTGGGAAATTATACACTAAGTTTATATTTTCTACTATTTGATTTGTGGAAAGTAAATCAAATTTACTTCCTAATGAAATAGTTAACAATTACTTTTTATTTAAGAAAAAGCGTAGTGTGACTTCTTGAAAAAGTAATTAATCCTCCTTCCATTTTTTATTAAATGTCGTTTTAATATTTATGTCTAAAATTAAAGAACATGTAATTTGACTAATATACCCTTAATTAATTAATAATATTTCTAACTAAACTCTCTTACCTCTTTAATAATAATTATCTTATTACTATAAATTTATTTTGTTTATTTAAATGAGTAGGGATAAAGTTGGAAAAAATGGGTAAAAAGATCTAAAACGAAAATTAATTTGAAACAAAATTTAACTTCTAAAACGACACTTAATATGAATCGGAGGGAGTAATAGACAATTTATGTAAGTATTTATTATCTTGACATATTATGGAAATATGCCTTTGACATCCCACATTTTTTTATGAATAAGAGAACCATAATTCTATCGTTTTTTTTTTTATATCTCATTTCCTATTTTTTCTCTTTCACGTTTTAAGCACGAGTCTAACAAATTGAGAGATGCATAAATAACAACCTTCATAAACCAAAGTCTAAAGAAAAAAATCAATAGAGAAAACTTTCGTCTAGAAAATCCTGTTGCGCGGAAAACTTGCAAAATCGTTTACCAAGTTTCTAACAATTAGATCAAGCTCAAGATTATACAGTAGATTCATGACCTGTTCAATTATAATCTGAATATTGGAGATCTGATCCTGAGTTCCGGAGCATCTAACAGAACATATTTTTGTTTCTGAAATAGTCTGGTCAGTGTTTATTCAAAATTAGACTACAAACAATTTAACCATTGAATTAAGTTGAAACTCGAATATGTTGTTCAAAATACATAAATGTTAACTTTGGACGGTGGAGATTGAATTTAAAGATTTAGATTATTAGGAAATAGGCAGTGACATAAGCAAATTTAATTTGCAAAATAAAATTTAAGGCGTACCCTGGGAAATAACTGTGTCTTTCCGAAAAGGTATTTTGATATTCTATTATTTATTCATCAATACATGTGATTTTAATTGTATTTTATATTTTCGTAGATTAAATTTCATATGATGGAAGCTTTGAGTTTATGATTGCAATATATGTTGTTTGATATAATTTATTTTTCAAGCACTGTTACCAATGTATTTCAATTTTTTTGCTTTGGATTTCGGCCACTGATTATATATCTTGGAGATGTATAGTTAATTCTTATTGATTACATGAATACGATTTTCTAAAAGTCCTTGGCCCATCAAAATTCTCCTGATTATGTAAAGGATTATATTCCATTTTAATATGATTGCAATAAAGGTTTATACAAAAAATGAATACATATTACCCATGATTAAATTAGAATGGAGTTATATACAATATTTGACGTTATGTGATGTCTTGGTAATTATGTAACTTTTAATGGTTTTGATAGTTTTCGTGACACTTGTATTAAACTCAACTTGATACTTTCTCATGAAATTGAAAGTTATGACTTGAATCTTTATTATACTTCTGATAATTTTTTGTAAATAAAAATCGTGAATAAAACTATTAATATAATTATATGAATATTGATCATGGTTTTGCCTATGTAATTAGTTAGTTTTGAATTTTAACGAATTGATAATTCCATGTATGTTATGGAAGACATTAGTCCTATTTCAATAGTTTATGACACTTTCAATATAAACATGATTGATTGTATATTTCTATGGTAATGAAAGTTTATGGACAATACAAATTGTATAAATAAGCCTTATGTAAAAAGCATATTCACAAAATATCAAGAAAGAATGTGAACTATGTTTTTCAAATATATTGTCTAAAGAAATTGATTGAACTAACTAAATCTAAATTCAAAATAATATACTCAAAAGAAGTTTGAGTACTACCATCAAGTTTGATCTATAAACTAGAATAACTATAATTCTACAATAATACCAACCACCAACCCTCAAATGACAAAGAATAGTCATGCCAAGTCAAAGCCAATTCTCTAATGAATTTGGAGGTTTCATGTTAACCTAATTTTATGTTAGAAGTATATTTAGTTACATAAATTTTAATGAACTTTGGGATAC
>BMAC01000017.1:2127399-2156256 GCA_014905375.1 Phtheirospermum japonicum
TATGCACTTATTTTACTTTGGGAGTATTTTTAAACGCTTAAAAAAGTGATTGTCAGCTTTTTGTGTTTTCCTATGTCGACTTTAGATTTCTGATTTTGCTTCTTTTTACACTAAAAGAAAAWTTGTCGGTAAATATACCGATGAAAATATAAATTTTAGGTAAATTTYTTGTTGGATAAATCATTTCAAACAACATCTTAATTTTTTTTGGTAATTACCTACAATATTTTTTATTATGTAGCTAAATGTAAAATTTAGTGAGAGAATCAAGTATGTCAGATTAATAAATTATTATCTGTCTGTAATTTTTTTTAAAGTGCAGTATAAGTGTTTTGAAAAGAGCGATGTTTTAATTTTCACCATATAGATCTTCATTTTTTTTCTTCACCAAAAAATGTTATATGGTGAAACAGGGATTATGCATACCCAAGGCCGGTAGCCATGGTTGCAGCCCAAGTAATAATGGCAATCGACATTTCTTTTCGCAATGGGCTGGCCCCGCGCAATGTACTTGGGAACCCTTCTCGRCAGGCTCGGCTACAACCTCGAAGGAGGGAAACATCGTAATTTGTTATCCTCGTTCTCGAGCTTCGTCTCCGCCGACAATCCTCTCAAGTGAGAAGGAGCCATTTGCTGCTTCTTGACATCCATGATCATGTCAGGTCTTTGTGTCATAGCGATCATTTTGAGCATGATTCTTGTGTATCTGACGAGGTCGGTATACGCCCATATATATGGAAGGTCAAGACTGTAAATTTGTGGAAATCTAGAATGATTGATGCCCCAATTGAATTAAGGCCATCGATGTGTGTTATTAATTCATATTGGTTGTTTGTATTTCGATTCCGTAGTTAAGAAGCGTATTCTCATGTATAGTATAGAAAGAAATAGTGAGTTAATAATCTTCTTTCTGACACTTGTGATTTCCAATGTACCGTTATATTTTCCTGTTCTTTGAAATTATTGAAATTCTTTATCGAAACTTTGATCTCCGGGACGAAAACTTTGGATAGTGTGAAATTCCAGAAAATTATTATTTTCGCATAAAAAACTGTCACTTCTGCACTTAAATGCGTCACTTTTTCTAATGTAATTTAAAATATAAATATTGTTAATTTTACACTAAAAGTGTCACATTTTCAATCAATACAGTTACTTTAATAGTTAAAAGTGTCACTTTTTACATATTATATTGTAATCAAACATTAAACTTAATAGATAACAGTGTCACTTTTTAACAATTAATATTGTTAATTTTTCAGTTAAAAGTGTCACTTTTACACTAAAACAACTACCTTTACATATCATATTGTAATAAAAAATTTTAATTTAAAATATAACACTGTCACTTTTTCCATTATTAGCGTCACTTTTGTCTCTAAAAGTGTCATTTTTTGTTTCAAATATATTTTATCTTTTTATATAAACAAATAACATGATAATTAAACTAAATATTAATGTTCCATACTTTAAATTATACTAAAGTGTATATGCATGCTTTGTTAATTCCTATTTTCTTTGTGTGTTTTTTTGGCTTTATTGAGTGCTTTCTTGGTTATGGGGTGTAATCTTTTTTTCCCGCTTTTGCTTTTTGATGAAATTAGGAAATTGCTGTGTGTGTGTGATTGAAAAAGGAGAGTGGGATTAATTTATTTTTTAAGGCAGTGTAGTAGTACTTACTTGGCGGGAAAAGGGGAAAGGGGCAAAAAAAGAAATTATGATAAAAGAAATATTTCAAAAAAGAAATGGCAAATTGTTAGGTTATTTTTCTTAGCTGTATCTCTATTAATAAATTAATAAATAATTTAAGTTTGTGATATAGGATTTATTTAGTGTTGTTTACTTAACTGACATGATTCGCGAGCTATTAAGTCAAATATTACAAAATGAATGCACATGTACCACCATGTAGTCCAAATTGAAATTTTGGTGTAAAAATAATAGTCTCGTAGAAATTACAATTTATAATATACTACGTGATTTTTTAGAACTCTAATATTTATTTATTTCGACTAGACACTCATATGGGGTAACCATCAAGCAAGAAAGCAAATACAAAGTGGGTTGAAAGTTGAAACATGTGAAATCTTTCTTAACCAGTGTTCAACCATTATTAGTTTTTTATATCGAAGTTTCTCGAGTTAAGAACCGTAAAAGAATAAAAATTAATTGTTGCGATAAAAATAATATTATTGTAAATAGTGTAATTAATTTAGAAGTTTTACATAATTTAAAATGAACAGCTTTTTCTTTTCTTTTTTTTTAGTATTAATAATTCACTTTATAAACTTAATATATTTTTTTTAAATAAATTTTATATTATTATACATTTATTGTATACGCCGAACAAATGAATTTAAAGAAAGCGGCCCGGAGAAGCTACAAACCAGTCGCGCTGCGCAGAGAGAAAACAAAGAAAGATCATGGCTGCTAGAACCTTGTGTAAGTATGTGGACATATCAGGGACGTAATAGCAGCTTCATGGGCTAAAATCCATAGTGCCTTGGAGAGGCTCAATCATGGCCGAAATATTCTAAAATCTCCTAGAATATATCTTGCTTAATAATTGTATATAGTAGAGAGACGTAGAACACTCTAGAGAAAGCTTGTAAAATAGGGAAATTGTACGGAGATCTCTAGAAACTAGCTTAGAGTCTTAATTAGTAGTAGAATAGTATAGGACATTCTTGTAGGTTTTTTAAGGTTGTTTAGAGTTTCACATGGGGAAGTGAAACACTTATTTATAGGGCTCTTCCTTATTTGTAACATCAAAGCAATCTACATTATTCTAGTATTATAAAGTGTGTGTGTAATTAAATGAGATCGTGATGTCATAAACTAGCACATATAATAACAAAATATCATGAAAAATATTATAATTTAGAAATAGTTTAAATATGAATGAAATTATATATGGGAAGGAGTTTTGGATGAATATCTACTAATATTTGTCTAATTTAATATATTTACTTTTATTATATTTTCCCTAATTTGACATTTCTTTTTATTCTTCTAATATAACATTATAAAAAGTCAAAAAAAAATCTAAATTATTTATCTTAATTAGATAATAAATTACTTCTAGAATAATGTTCATTACAACAACAACAACAATAATAATAATAATAATAATAAAAGCTAAAAGATGAACCGTGTCCCAAATTCGTAGATTTATTGGAATATTGTCAATTGTGATCGTCTTATCTCCGAATTCGACACCAATGGTCGATACATGGTCATCTGGCTGAAATTGATGGTTGACAGAAGTAAACTTGATTTCCCAACACTAAATACATATATACATAGTAATTAACATAATAACCAATTAATTACAATATAGGAGTTTTATGTGTCCATGCATGACTAATTAATTTTGTGCAATTACACTAGAAAGTGTCTGGTTAGAAGGAAAAGAAACCTGAATCTCCAATTGTAATATAGGTAAATTAACAATCAGAAATTGAAGATGACGTGATTGTTCCAACGAAATTTGAAAAACACTATTGAAAATATTTGAATAGAAAGCCTCTATGAGGTGTTTTTCATTTTTTATGAGGTTTTTTAGATAGATTTATACGTATATATAGGAAGAGAGAGATGTGATTTTGTGTTTCAATGTCCTAAATAAAGAAAAGGTGTAAATGTCTTATACAAATACTTCTTGTATTATAATAAATAAAAGGTAAAAAAACACTAAATCCCCTGAACTATTCAGATTTTTACACTTTATCTTACAAAGTATTTTTTTTTTATATTTTGCCATATGAACTATACGATTTTTACATTTTACCTTATATGGACAATTTTACCCCTGAAAACTTTGGTGAAAATTACACTTAACCCCCTATACTATGTGTATTTTTGCACTTTGCCATATACGTATTATTTTTTTGATTTAACCAAAATATTTCTTGCTTTATTTATTTATGTTTACATTTTATGTATTCATTATCTACTAAAATTAAATTTAATATATAAGTATTCTAATATTTATTTTTTAATTAAACCTATTTATTATATGTATTCATATTATAATATTTATTTTTGTTTTAGTATTATAATTAGGAAAAATACATTTGATCTATCCTCGTGAAGAACATTTATGCGCAATTATAGATACTGTTTCTATAGTTTTCTTGATTTTGCATAGACTCTTTAATTAATTCAATTAAAATTTTTTATCTGGTTGCCATTTTGAACTTGCAAACTAAAATCCACTTCTGTGTAGATATTGAATAAATTAACTACAATTTCTAATTGCAATATATTGAATTTACTTGGTATTACTGTGTTTTACTTAAAGAGGCGAGTTTAATATTGCCAATTGAAACAATTCCTTTTCAATTAATATTTACCAGAATTGTGCCTCATTATCCCCAGACAAAGTTTTCTTTGTTAGTTTAAGGCAGTTAATTTAATTTCATTTGATTCTTCAATTTGCTTTGTTAGTTCAATTTCTTTTTAGTACACTTTTAATGATTAAAAAAAAAAACTGAATTTGAAGATGGACTATTCGGAGTCGACAAAGGTAGTGTTCCAGAGAATTGAGAAACTCGACCCCGAAAACGTGTCCAAGATCATCGGCTATGTACTTCTCAAAAATCAAGGTGAGCTCTTGATGTATTCTAATATTTATTTTTTAATTAATAAACATATTTATTATATGTATTCATATTATAATGTTTATTTTTGTTTTAATATTATAATTAAGAAAAATAGATAAATTTTATCAATTTGATAGTGTATTGAGCGTGTATCGATTAAGATATTAAATAATAAGTTTGGTTCAATATTCTCGAATTTAATTTTAATATTTCAATAAAATAATATCTTTACAAATAAAATCGAACCAAAGTAACTATGTTAGTAGTGTTTTTAACTTGTACCAAAGCAATAAGTTTGGTTCGTATTTTATATTTATGAGTTCGAAACACTACTAATATAGTTAGTTTTTTTTAATTATAGTATTAAAAGAAAATTAAATATTATAATATGAATACATATAATAAATAAATTTATTAATTAAAAATAAATATTAGAATACTTATTTATTGATTATTTAATTTTAATAGGTAATGAATACATAAAATTTAAACATAAATAATTAAAGCAATAAATATTTTGGTTAAATCAAAAAAATAATACGTATATGACAAAGTGCAAATAAACATAGTAAATGTAATTTTCACAAAAGTTTCAGAGGGTAAAATTGTCCATATAGGGTAAAATGTAAAAATCGTATAGTTCATATGGCAAAGTGTAAAAAAAAAAATTTTGTATGATCAAGTTTAAAAATCCAAAAACTTTATGGGTTAAGTATTTTTTTTCCATGAATAAAATTCTTATCGTAGTCTTCTTTTTTGTTATAAAATTATTAAATCAAATACGTTACCCAATAGAAATCGGCAATCTTTTTTTTTTTTTGATATTTCTATAAGACCATGCACAAACTTTTTAAATTTCTTTTCGTATGAAGTCGTGAAATTAACATAAAAAATAGAATAAAAAAAGTAATGAAAATAAACTAAAATAATTACTCTACAAGTTTTTTTTATCGATGAAAGGGATCGGCTGTCTAGATTGCCGTTCTCCGCCGCTCCATGGCGGAGGCTCCACCTCCGCCCTCCCGGAATCAATCTTCCCCCTCTGCAACTGAGTTACCTTTCACGGCGGTAATTGACGTCTGGTTCCCAGAACCCACACTCCTCCGCTCTCCAGTTGATAGTTGCCGGAGTCGTAGCTTCTTCTACGCCTATTGCAGCGCCGACAAACCCTGCTAGGGTTAACCGGACTGGTTGTGTATTGAAGGTGGATTTTTTCTCTTTTTTTTTTTGAGTTTTGGTCTTTCGATTGTCACAGTTAACGTTAGACAGGGTATGTATGTATGTATGTATGTATGTCCTCCAATATTTGGATTCTTAGATCCAATAATTATCCTGCTGTTTTCGTCGACTGGGATTTGTTCGTGGCCATCGCACTTGTGTTGGGCTGGTATTTTTATCTCGTTTTCGTATTTCTATCAAGAAGGTAGGTTGTTTTGTTGAATCTAAAATCGATCATGGCCAACTAGTGGAGATTACAGGGATGGTGATCGCAATTCCTCCTATTTTCAACGATGCCACAAATCCGTAACATGATCTCTTCTCTTTGCATTGGTGGTGTGACTTGTCGGGACCCGGTGATGATTCAAGCGCACATTGTGGAATTTTATTCTTCTTTATTTTCAGCGGCCCGCATTCGCGAAGCCATTCTGGTTTTGGTCACTGATGAGCATAACGACATGCTCTTGGCGGTTCCTTCGAAGATGATACGGTTTTTGATATGGAACCGATCGAGTAGTGAGTGCTCCGGGTCCCAATGGATTTTCGGGGCATTTCTATCGGGCTGCTTGGGATATTATTGGTGATGATGTGGTTAGGGCGGTCTGGGCATTTTTTTTGACGAGTACAATACCGGTTGGGTTTAACTCGACTTTTGTGGTTCTTATTCCCAAAAATGCGATCGAGAAGCAAACACCATCGATCAATTTTGGTCGTTAATCCTAAGTAACTTATTTAAAATTATTATTTCTCCGGCTCAAATTGATTTTATTTCGGGTTGCTGTGTATTGCTCAATATATGAATTGCCTAGATAGAAGAGCTTGCGAGGGTAATATGGTGATAAAAGTTGATACTCGCAAAGCGTTTGTCTTGGGATTTCTTGTTGAGTGATTCGGCTTCTCAGGTACTTTTAGGGGTTGTATTCTTGCCATTTTACAATCGGCTAGGCTTTCAGTTCTGGTAACGGGATGCCCAAAGGTTATTTCAGTTGCGCGCAAGGTGATCCGCTCTCGTCGCTTCGTTTTTGTCTTGCCGAGGAGTAGTGGCGGAGCCAGGATTTAAAATCTACCCGGGCTAGTGTATTTTTAACAGAAAATAAAATAATATGGAAGAAAGAACACATTTTTTCATTAGAAAAGCTAAAGTATAGGTGGCCTAAATGTGATAGAAACTCAAGTGTTTAGGTATATTAATGTATTGTCTAATTAATAAAGGCCGGCCTTCACATTTTGTCCTTTTATTTGCATAGATATGCATGATTACTAAGTTTTTGTTGTTCGGTGCAGTATAATTCTGAAGTCATTTATTTGTTCTTATGAAATTTGAGTAGTTTCTTGTATTAAAATTATGTAATTAGTCTATTACGCGAATAATTGATGTGTAAATATGCCCACAAACCAATATCCAGTTACAAATACTTGGAAACCCGACTTTTAAAAAAACAAATAAAACAGCCCAACATGATAATCTTGAGAAGGTTCTCACACAACCAGTGCATAGAAATTGAACGGATAATATTGCGAATGGATTGACTTATTTAAAATTAATTTTCCCAAAAAAAATAAGAAAATATAGATAATAACTCTAAAAAAATGAAGAAACTAATCTAAAACACTTATGTTACCTTGCATGTTTCGGTGTCATCATTACATTTGATTGATTTTGCTGGTCTATGTTTTTTTTACCTTCATTATTATCTTAATTTTGGTACTTGTTGGTATTGATGAATTGTATATAGCCCCGCGAAACCTATTCAATTCGTTTGCTGGGACCCATTTGGAGAGCTGGACTCGGTTAAAGTTTGGACACTAAGCTGAGTAATTGCAATGGAAACAAATTCACACATTCATCGTTGCTTGTTATTGGTTGTTACCAGGCAACTTGATTCAACTTTGCGGTAACTTTGATCTCCATTAGATTTTAGCTCCTGATTTTGTTGCAATGTAATTTTGCTTTGGGGCACAACCTATTTATCATTTTGCAATTACTGTAGTGGTGGTAATGTTTATTGATTTGTTCCTCTCTTCTATGTTAGAAATCTGACTTTCAAGTCCTGAATCAGATTTGGATTTTTAGGTTGTTTTTAATAGCTCAGGAATTTGACTTTTAAGTCCCGAATCAGATGCAGATTCTTAAGTTGTTTTTAATAGCTCGATCGAGACAAACAAGGAATAGAGTCATTTGATTTACTTAAGAACTCAATGTGCTAAATCTAACCTCCTATATAATAAGAAAACAAGAGGTTTGGGTTGCTTGCTCTTTAGCTGACACGTGGCAGGCTCATTTTCTTTCCCTTTAATTTTTTCATTTTTCCCTCCTCAAAATTTTATCATCTAGGGTTTCTTGTACAACCACGGCCACTGCTCTCTTTTCCTCTCCTTTCTTTTCTTCTGAAAATGCATTGGTCAAAGAAGTACTGCTCCCCTCTCACTAAGAAAAACAAACGGCGTCCTCTCTCTCCCTCCCACACCTGATCCAAACCATTCTTTATTCTTAGATAAATTCCTGAGATTTTTCCCTTCGTTGCCATGGCAACATCCAACTCGTCTTCGGATGAGGAATCTGGTAATCTAATTTTCTCTACAATTCCTTGGATTTTCATGAAATTAATGAACTGAATTTCTAGGGTATTTCCTTGTTGTGTTGATATGSAGAGGTGGAAAATGGCGAAGAATTTAAAGTCGCATTGTTTTCATCATCAGAGGTGAGTCTTTTTTCGCCCCCTTTTGTTCAACTTAAGCTTGATTATGAATATTTGAATTGCCATGCAATTCGTAATTATAGTTCAAAATGATTGTAGTGGTTTATGCCCTGTATTACACAGAACAGCAGAGTTAGACGGAGCTTAAATAGGATTAATCATAATTTTTAGAATAGTATTTATATTTCTAGGACATGGGTATTTATCTTTGAATATATTTTCTGCATTTTTTAACATTTAGTTGCTATCAAAACTGCAAGAGGAATGGTTGGGCAAGCCAAAGCCCTATCCAGCAATGTATTCCAGTGCAAATTTTATGAATTCATGGCTTGCGGATGGAGTTTCTGGGAAAATCCCTTTTCACCGGGGATTCATCCCCCCAGATGATTGTCTAGTATTTTTTTTTTCCAATTTACTCCCTTCTTTATTCTACCTATTAGGGTATTCTTTGTTTAATTAAAATGAATTTATGTTTGAACCTATCTATGAATCTGCACCTTCATGTGAATTTGTGTTTTTTAGTTGTTGCTGCGATGTTAATTGATTTGCATCTTTTTGTACATATTTTCATTACCGTTTTTGTTTCACGTTACGTGTTTTTCGCTTGCTTTTTGTTGATTTAGGAGTCGGGTTGGCCATCGTTTCGTATTTATAGATTTTCTTAATTTTTGTACGTTTTAGTATTGATTTTCGTAGTTTTTTACCTTTCCGTTTTTCTTGGCCGTAGGACGTCCAAGCGGGGCCCACGCTCGTTTGGCATCGTTGATACTCGACTCGGAAAAGGATGGACAAAGCAAGGAAGCGCAACCAACGAGGTTCGATAAACCGGCGGACACGACAAGACCGAGAAATCGAGCCGGGCGCTGGAATCCAGTCGACCGACTGGATGTTCAGTCGATCGACTGCATATCTGGTCGACCGACTGGATGTTCAGTCGATCGACTGCATATCTGGTCGATCGACTGAACCCCCAAAATCGACTGGATTCCAGGGGATTTTGGCGTTTTGGACAACGCAGTCGATCGACTGCCTACTTGGCCGATCGACTGCTGTCGATCGACTGGTTCCTCCGAAGATCGACTGAATTCCAGGGCTTCAGGCCGTTTTGACATCGCAGTCGATCGACTGCCGACATAATCGAAGTCGATCGACTGAAAAGCAGAAATTTTGAAGATATTAGCAATCAGACGTCATTTCACGATACCAACTTGCATCAGGACCCTTCTCTCCCAGGAAGCTCCTCCAAAACCAGAAATACTTTCCTTTTCATATTTTGCTTAGTTTTAATTTCCATAAATCCTAGTAATTAGTGATAGATTAGTTAACTTTAGATCTTAGCTAGTTAGTGATCAAGCTTTGTTTCWGATTTCCATTGTCAAGCTTTCAAGCTTTTCCATTTCAAGCTTTTTGTGGATCATACTCTTGGTAATATCCTTCTACAATCTAGTTTTATTTTCATGATTTTCCTTTTTAATATTGTGTTGTGTTTTGGATCATAGTTTAGTGGCTCTTTTGATCATCAAACTTTCAATTTTATTTTATAGCTTTCTAGCTTATGAACTTATGCTTTTAAGTTATTAAGTTATAATCAATTTCTAAATTTGTAAAAGTTTATTAAAATCTTCCTTTTTAAACCTTTAATTAATGCTAATTACTTATGTTGACTTATTCAAATAAGTTGACCTTAATTTTCCCTCCATTTTCCTAATTTCAAATAATTAAGTTTTTATAGTTAATTAGTTTAAATTGATCGTTTTTAATATAAGCTTTAATTTCCTTTAAGAGCTTTTTATGTTTTTTTAAATCTTAAGTTTCAATTTAAATCTTAGTTATAAAAATCGAACAATGACTATCGCTTTCCTAGGTTAAATTAGTAAATCAAAACCGACGATAAGAACAACTGAGAAACCGAAAGTCGATCACATCCATCCTCGAGAGACACGACTCGGGACAACTTGCCGCATCTACAATCGACTCCGTACTATTGCGGAGACGATTCTTAGAGCGCTAAGAAATCCTCGATCATTAATTTGCGTTGTTTATGCTTTAAACTGCATATGAATCTTCACAGTCATATTCTTAATATTCTGTTTTCTATTAGAGAGTGCAAATATTTATTCTGTGCTTTTTTTCAAGATTGTTTGCCCAATAATCTTTATTTTGCTTTGAATGTGATTAGGGTTGTACTTTGTAGTTGATGTGTACTTGATTTTTTGTTTTGTCTTCTATATAATTAGTCTCTTTTCTGGTATTTTGGTTGACCACAAAATGGAAGTTATATAATACTTTCACCTATCTTTTCTGTATTTTAATTTTTTTTTAATATCTTTGCTGATGTTCATTGTTATAGTGAATAATGGTCTATTTTAATATGCTTATTAATTTTCACCATCTCATTCGAATATTATTTTTCTTTGCGTATATGCTGCTTTGAGTGTGGTTGATGATTGTATTTCTTAGTTGGTGTGCCAGTTTTTTTTTTATTTTGTTAATTTTGCGTTTGATATAGTTAGATTCATGACATCGTCTTCACCCGAGGATTTGAGGTAATGGAGATACCTTGAAATTCCTTGTGAAGGTGGTTTCATCCCCCGATGATAAATTTATATAAAAGCTATTCAATTCAAGGATCCAGGAAGATTATATTTGTTATTATTTTGTTGTAAATTATTTGCATATTAATTTATTAAAAAGGAATTTGCTGATAAAAATGCTTCAGCAATTTTTGTTGTGATTGTAATTTATTGTGATATTTGCCTATTTTATATTGTGATGCTTATAATCATGTTTAATATTATTATTATATATAACTTACTTTACACTAATATTTTCTTTTGCTAAAAATAGATATCCCAGGTGTTGTCGTGCATGCATTACCCTCAAGGGAACAAGGTCTAGACTGTACAACGAGAGATTTCGTCGTTGTTAATGAAGAGTGAGTAGATCACTGCACAAACATATGCCTCCTTTTCAGTAAACAACTATGTAACTGTTGTTGCTTTATTTATTTTTTTAAAGAAAACGACCAATGCTTCTTACTTTGTGGAATGAGTTTGAAAGGAATGAAGGAGACCAGCTTGCAAGCACTATTGCAAACGGGAACGTTGTTATGGCTATGAGGATCAAAGTAACAACCTTTAGCTGTAAGTCACAATCGTTTGTAATAGCACGGTATTTTGTTTATGATAAAGTGGACTGTGCTAATTTTTTCATATTGTTTTTTTAGATCTGTCCATGACAACAAGGCTTCCAAGCTGTCTTTTGCTAAATCCGCCAACCCAACAGGCCATCGCACTGAAACAATGGTAAGATAACAATAATTTGATGATATAATTTGCTTTACAATCAATATAACAATGCTTGTTGGCTCACAAGTACGATCAAAATTGTGAGAAGATTACGAGCATGGTTGGCAAGGCTATGTACAAGGACTCGACTAAACTACTGGCGCCGCCTCAGGACTCAGAAATCATAAGTGTGAAGAATGCATTGAACACATTAAAACTGTAAGAACATGCCTACTAATAATAAATTTATTTTGAAGAGATATTATGAGGTGCATCTATTTTCTAAAGAATTTAMGWGCTACATAGTGTCAACTAAAATAGTTGATTCTTTTTTTACTTATAAAACATGGCTAATGTACTAATGCTTGTCCACAATGTCACCTAAAGAGATGACATGATATCTATAAAAGATTTGCTATGTTCATACATCAAAGTCTTTTCTTCTTAGTTTTACTTTAGTAACTTCAGTGCGAACCTCGCCAAATTACTGAGGTTGAGAGTTAATGCTTCTCAACAGGGTGATCATGTATTTGTTCTAGACATCACTATAATATTCACATTGATTTTAGTAATACATATCTGTGCTCAATCAATTTTCTAAAATTGAAACCAGACATTTATTATTCAATTTTTTATAATATAGAGTTAGTTGTACTCGATGATATCAAAGAAGCAACTTGTCGGCCTTGTAATGCTTAGCGTAGAGGTTTTAAGCCCAGACATTATCAAGCATGTTTTTTTATTTTAAGTTTTATATTTTCTTTATATTATTTCCTAGGATAATGGGGGGTCAATTTAGCCTTCAATATTAAAAGAATCACACTATTTTAGTTTTTTTAATAAAGGATAAAATACAGGTTAAAACTGCCTGGATACGAGGAGCTGCCAGTTTAGCAACTGGACAGCGATCTTTCTGGTATAGCGCATGTATAAATTGTCAGAAAGTTGTAGATGCTGCGTTGGAGTGGGTCATGAAGTGCCCATCTTGTGGGGAGGAAAGTGGTGTCGAAGCTAGGTATGGCTAAACTTATCTTTAACATTGAATTATTGTTATTATTATTATTAATACGAGCTAGGTATACATTGACAAAAACACAGAAAATATGTATAGATACGAGTTTATTTTGTACATATTTCCACTGATTTATAATACTCGTTTTAGTACTGTGCACACTAATTAATAAATTAAAATGAGGGTTGATTTAAAAAACAAAAAGAATATAAAATTACATTACAAATGTGGAACATCAATTAATGTGAGCTAGCTTCTTTTTCTTAAACAGGAGGTAGTACATATACAAATTAGGGATAATTATGAAACCATCCTTAAGTTTTCGAGTAATTACATAAAACCCCAGAAAAGTTTCTATACTACAAAACCACCCGAAAATTTTCAAAAATACAATAGCAAACAAAATCCTTCTATTTTGATTCTGCCTTAGACTTAATTTAAAGGGATGACTGAAATATTTTTATGAATTTAAGGTTTTATTATTATTTAAATCTTCTTGCTCATGAAGGTCAGAAATACAAGGTAAAATTAAACTTCAAGGGGTTTTATATAATTTGAAAACTTCATGTGTATTCCTTTTGAAAATACCCCACAAACCTCAGGGGTGTTATTTGTAATTATCTCTTAGGGATTATTATAAACTACTCCTTTCAGCTTATTCACAACAAATAATTTACTCTTTCAAAACTATTAACACTTCTTGATACACTCCGCAGCCTAACAGTCAGGAAGGCCCCCTAAATCTAAATTTAAAAAAATAAAAAAAAATAAAAAGAAAACCCATAAAAAAAACTTAACTGACTAAAAAACTAAAATTTTGGCCATTAGGTGGGTGTACACAAGTTTTTTGTCAATTAGTACCCTTGAATGTGCAGTTTAGAAATAGTAAATAAATCTCAACAAGGTATTTCCAATTTTGCAAAATTAACTGAGTTGGGCTTTTCTGTAATTATGCTAAACATCAGGGGTGATTCTGATAATTAAGAGAGCTTTCGGTTTCAGTTCGGAGGTGAAGCTGATGGGACATTTAATGCCATTTAGTTTGGAATGGATGTTGAGAAACTGATATCATCTTCTTGAGTTAAACTTAGATTATATATAGATATTTGATTTACATTTTTAGTAAAAAAATTATTTTACGATTTGTATACAAATATTATTCTCAGTAATGTCAACACACTTCTTATAAATAATATTAATAACTAGCAAAGGAAGCTCAGCTTAGTTCTTTGAATGAAGATATATATGTGTGTGTTTTTATATATATACAATAATTAATCAATTTCAATTTATAACATAAACTGCCTTCGCTTTCTATTCCGTATAGTAGATGTCATATTGGGATTGTGATTGATGATGGGACAGCGTCATTGAATGTCATTGTGTTTGGGTAGGATGCTGAGAAACTGATACCATATTCTGGAGTTAAACTTAGTGAAGTTGACCAACTTGTAAGCTTGATTCTCTTTATGATACAGTTAGAGTTTATTTCCTTTTTGCTGATATGAGTTTTTTTATGAATTTATACTATATTGCATACAAAATGCAGGGTTAGATGTCTCGACTGAACTAGCCTCTTCGATTAACAACCGCAAGCTTCTCTGCTTTGTGCGCCATTTCGACTAAGAATATCAGGGGCAAAGAGATGATAAATACAGCATCGTTAAACTGTATACTGATGAAGAATTAGCACAAACTTCCTCTCCAATCACAGTTGAAACTACACACAAATACACACACATAATACCCCTTATTAACATATATATATATATATATATATATATATATATATATATATATATATATATATATATATATATATATTGGTGTGCTCTATTTGTTTATTTATTTTTCTCCTTTTAAAAGACAATGGATAATGGTTTCTTTAATCATTTTTTGCCAACGAAGTTGCAAGCTTCGAGATTTTTACCGCCAAAGTTGCCCCCTCTTATTTTTATAAAATTTCTTTCGGGGGCTTTTAATTTTAATATAATACAGTATGAAAATTAACTATAAAAAAATTGGTTGTGTAGAGTTTTGAAGATATTCAATTTATACATGAGCTTTATTATTTTATTTTCTTCCAGCTGTAAATTTTCATGATATTTATGAAAAACATAATCTTGATTTGCTTTATTAGGTTTATCCCTGTAATAATCAATATGTTCTTCTTCTGATATGTGGTTATGTTCCTGAAAATACAAGAAAAAAAATAATGTTTTCCCAATATATGGATTTAGAAAATTTATAGAGAATTTTTGAGTTTTATTCTAAATATATTTGTTGTCCGCTTTTAAAAATTTTATTGTTGTTATATAATATCTTATCTATTGAAACTATAATTTGAAATTAGTGTTTGGTCAAAAATAACCTTGTCTTCAAAAAGCCAAATCTTCTATCCAAATGAGGTACTAAGACACGAGATGAAAAACACCAATARGATTCACTAAACATCCTCTAGGAACYGATAAACCGTATAACAATTGATCAGATCAGATGTGTAAAYTCGCATGCCTGCTGAAAATTCTTATAGATTTTCTTGCTATTAATATTTCTMTGCTTGTACATGTTTTCAAAATTCTAGGATTATTGAGTACATGATATTAAAAAGATAATGTTCTTTTTGTTTATCATGTTTTTATATTTAATAATTGATTTTACTGACTTGAACTTGCTCGCCAGTCACAGGTGAAACTGATGATTTTCTTGTTTCGAAGGATGCTACAAATATGTCAGTCTCGGATGACCAACCAATTGGTGCTTCGAAAATTGGTTCAGCCCCTGAATCCTCACAGCACACTCCTGTCGATAAACTATTTTTCTGCCCACCGACGAAGGAGGTTCTTCAATCAACTGGCCATGCGTCCATCGTGACAAAAAGGTGCTTAACTTTTGATTTAGCAGGTTCCAATTCTAACACCGTTACTACTAAAAAATCAGCCAGTGCACTGCTCTCTAAAGACGTTGATAAGAACACTACTAGAGGCACAAAACTCAACTCTCCTAAAACAACTAAAACGATCCCGCTCAAGAAACAGAAGCAGCATGCTGATGCGTAAATTTTCTTCAATGCTTCCTGTCCTCTTTTGTTCATTGTATATTAACTGCTGATTGCTTGAATATTATCTTTTTCCATCATATTAGCACCCATTAAGGTTCTAACAAACACTTCATCGTAATAGATACTAATATATGATATTATGTAATTATACAACTTTTATGATAGGCAATTAGCATGGTTATCAAATCACTAATTAATTCAGGATTCGCGTAACAATGTGTACTTTGTAGGAGTCAGTGTAAACTCCATGAATATGTCCTTTTGCTATGTAATTTCTTGGTCAGATAAAATTGGTTTAAACTATTATGAATCTTATTTTGATGGATCATTTTTTTTAATTGCTTGTTAGTGCTTGATGGAATATTTATTTCACTTCATGTATATTATTTATATCATCTTGGATGTTATTGCACATGGTGTACTGAATATTGGTATTGGTAGGAAACTCAATTTTTGTGACTTTTGTTTATTAACATTCAGGTGAAGCATGGGCCAATAATGAACATGATGCTGGATTGATATTTTGAGGAAGAAAATCAACTTAATATTCAATTCTTTCATGGTTCAAAGAGACTACATTTGAAAAATAAATCATATGAGTTAATGTCTAAAATGATATATTCTTGGTGAAAATAATTTGCTGCAATCAGTTGTGAACTCTCTCCCCATTTACATCATGCCATTTCCCTTTTTCTCAAATTTTTTTTTAATGTTGGTGTTCTGCCGAGAGGTTTATTTCTGCTCCATTGATGAAATATTGTATTTTTAGCCAACTGTTTTTTTACTTCTAAGGCTCTAAAAATATTATTTTGTTACGTAGAAAGCATCTTCATATTATTTAACAAATATGTATTTTACTTATTTACTATTTTGACCAATTCAAATTGAAGTAATTTATTATCGAACTAATCCATCTTCAGAAAATTCTAAATTCTCGGTGGGCCCCGGCCGTGCGTTGCACGGCCATTGTTTTCCTAGTATTATAACAAACAAACAAGGTATTTGTTCCAAGTAGTTTTAACTACAACAAGTTCCTCGTTGAGACTGAAAAAGAGAGAGAGTTGTGTTTGTTCCTCCTGCTTTTGAACATCGCATCGGAATTCCTCCATTTCTAATTGTGACTCCACGTAACTGCACAATACAACTTAAAGGCATTTAAAATTTAATCAATAGTACCAATGACAAATATAATTTATTTTATTTTTTACTTGCAAACCGCATAATAGTAACATAATAATATCTGAAACATTGTGGGGATCTTAACTATAATTCTAATTAGACTTTTTATTTTTTATTGAAAAAAGAAAAAAAAACTCGAACAATAATATATATATATAACAAAACGTACCTCGCTAGTTGCATCAAAACCTCCTTGATGGATTTTCATTAAAACTGTTGATGATGTCGTTATAAATGCCTGTTGGACATTGTGAGCTGTTTTACACGACSTCTCCAAGAATGCCAAGCCATTCTCCTTGGCAAATTGCTRTCTTTCCTCGYTGCTTACTTCTCTTTTMTGKGCCAACATATCACACTTATTTCATATCAACATTATTGTCATGTGCGCGTTTCCCAACTRCCTAACATCCTCTAACGAARTTMCTARGTGCTTAAAAGTTTRRCACCTGATCATCAACCAATCATTATATTTGCAAATTTGTTTTAATTTATTTATTGTAAAATAGAATTTGTTAATACTAATTAATTAAACGGAAATAATTGATACTTTGTGACGTCATAAACCAGCAGAGCCGTTCAAGCACCCCTGTAGTAAAACCTCATAATAGACTTGTATTTTTCTTGACGTGCCTGATCAAACAATAATAATATCATTAAAATATTATAAGTTAAAAAGAGTTGATGAAAATACATTTGAGAAGGAATTTTCTAAACAAAGAAAAAATAAAAATGATAGAAATCCGCAATATGGCAAGTCCCTTTGAAAATTAACTGCATATCCACGAAAAGTTTCGTAATAACGTGTGGTTTTACTGATGGTCCGCATGCTTGCTTTGCGAATTTTGGAGATTGAATACTTATTAAAATATAGAAATTCTAATATATACCTAATTTAGTATTTTTACTTTTATTATATTTTGTCTAACTTAATATTTACCTTTTATTATATTTTGTTTAATTTGATATTTTTTTTATTGTATTTTACCTAATTCAATATTTCCTTTTAATCCTTCTAAAATAATAATATAAAAAGTCATATACAATTGGAAGAAAAATATACACTAGTTATCTTAATTAGAAAGATAGATTACTTATAAGATAATGTTAATTACAAACAAATAAACAAAAAAATCTAAAAAATAATCTAAATAAGTTGTATTTAAAATAAAAATTAAAAGACGAACCGTGTCCCAAATTCGTAGCTTCATTGGAATATTGTCAATTATGATCGTCTTAGCTCCGCCCCTAAATTGTTTTTTTTTTGTTTCATTTAATTTGATTTGTTTACGCTTTATTGACATGTTTTGGTCTCTCTCAAAAATGACACATCATTCAATAGAACCCGATCATCAGTACTCGCGGCCGGGCTATGTTCTTAGTGTGTAAATATGTACAAATTAAGCGTTTGATGGAGTTTCACCTTGCAATGCTTGATGTTGTACTTCTTGCAAAATACTTTAGGTATTGCATAAACTGCACTGTAATTTGTGTAAAAGATGTTCCAACATATTTTAATCACATTTTAATGTTGTACTTGCAGGTATTGCATAAACTGCATACTTTAATTTGTGTAAAAGATGTTCCAACCTATTTTAATCACATTTTAAGCAGAGTGGTTTTTTGGATTTTTGCAAGAAACTAGAGTCAATCTACGGTGGCCCATGTGTATTCGAGGATGACGAGATCGTGAACGATATCATGGTGGACAGAAAGTCTTTCAGAAAGTGACGATGGCCCATGTAGGTTCGAGGATGATGAGATCGTGAACGATATCATGGTGGGTGGTGGACAGAAAGTCTTTCACAAAGTGACGATGGCTCATGTGTGTTCGACGATGATGAGATCGTGAACGATATCATGGTGGGACAGAAAGCTGGACAGAAAGTCATTCAGAAAGTGACTTGGAGGATGAGGGTCTCTTAAATGTGAGTGGCTCTTATATCAAAATATGTAGCATTGTACTTTATTTTATTTATATATCACTCTGAGCAAACACATCTGAAATTCACAGTTAAAAAATAAAATAAAACAATGCTACATTTTGATATAAGAGGCACTCATAGTTAAGCGCCCCTACTCCAAGTCACTTTCTGAAAGAAGCTTTCTGTCCAAAAAATAAAATAAAATAAAATAAAATAAAATGCTACATTTGGATATAAGAGGCACTCACAGTTAAGAGACCCTCATCCTCCAAGTCACTTTTTGAAAGAAGCTTTTGGCCATGATATCGTTCACGATCTCATTATCCTCGAACACACATACACACATAGGGCCCATCGTAGTTGGCTCGATCTCATCATCCTAGAATACACATGGCTATCGTATTGACTAAAATAGGTTGGAACATCTTTTACACAAATTACAGTGCAGTTTATGCAATACCTGAAGTTCTGCAGGAAGTACAACATCAAAGCATTGCAAGGAAATACATATATATATATATATAGTAATTAACATAACTAATTAATTGCAATAATAGGAATTTCATGTGACCATGCATGACTAATCAATTTTGTGTAATTACACTAGAAAGTGTTTAGTTAGAGGGAAAAGAAACCTTAATCTCCAATTATAATGTAGGTAAACTCACAAGCAACAGTTGAAGATGGCATGATTGTTCCAACAAGATTGGAAGAACACTATTAAAAATATTTGATTGAGAAGTCTATGAGCTGTTTTTTTTTCTTTTTAATGAAATTTTTTAGATAGATTATATATATATATATATACGTAATATATAGGAAGGAAAAGATTATGTTCTAAACAAAAAAGGTGTAAATGTCCTATACAACATATGCTTCTTCTGTCCTAATAAATAAAATTCTTAAATAAACGCGGTCTTCTTTTCCGCTATAAAAATATCAAATTAAGTTTATGAAAATCCAAAATTTAAATCAAATACGTTTCCCAATACAAGACCATGCACAAACTTTTTAAGAGAGTAATGCAAAATAAACTAAAATAATTACTCAACAAGTTTTATCAATGAAAGGATCGGCTATCACATCAAAAATTTGTAGAAATCGAAACAGATGACTGCACCCGACTCGGCCATTAGATTGCCGTTCTCCGCCGGCGGAGGCTCCCTTCGCCCTTTCGCCGCGGTAATTGACATCTGCTCCCCAGTTGATGGCTGCCGGGGTTCAGTTGCAGCGCGGACAAACCCTACTAGGGTTAAACCGGACTGGTATGTCTTCCAATATTAAGATTCTTAGATCCAATAATTATCCTAATGTTTTCGTCGATTGGACCAATTAATCATAGTTCATGGCCAATTAACGARGGARGGCTGCTTTGGGCTGATATTTTTATCTCGTTTTTGGATTTCTATGAAGAAGGTAGGTTGGTTGTTTTGTCAATTCATAAATCCCACCTGGAAAGGAAAGCGCGTAATAATTCGGGTCACCATGTTGAATCTAAAATCGGTCATGGCTTTATTGACATTTGGGATTCCATTMACGGTCATGTTATAGCCCGCCCGGCCTCGYATCATCACCCGTTGTCGTGTGGGTATAGAACCGGGTTTCATAACATATGGACCCAAGAACCGGGTTTCCTCGGGATTCTTGGGCGACTAATTTTCCTTCATCTGATCCTTGCCTTCGGATGATGGATAAGTTGAAGAGATTAAAAACGCGGTTTAAAGACAGGATTCGACACTCGATTGGCAATATTTGTCACCATTAATTGATCTTGAGCCCAATAATTGTCGTATACATGAGTGTTTTGCTCAATGTGTGAATGAATGAACACTTTTCTTTTCTATGGTGGACTTTGTAATTCTTAGTTCCGTGGTGCATTCTATGCTCATTTGTAAGTGGTCGTTGTGCGATGAGTGAACACTTTTTTTTTTTTAAATTTCTGACCTATGGGTCCTTTTTCTTAAAAAAAATTAAAAAAATCCAAGTGTGAGGATTTGCAAGTTTGACAAATTAGGCAAAAAGATTGTTTATAGGATGTTGTGCATTATTATTATTATTGTTGTTTTTTAAAGAAAACCCCCAAAGTGTAATTTTATTTTACTTGTAGTATAGTTATCTCTTAACTCCGTAGATGAATAAATTACGAAAACTTGGTGACAGTTATCAGGAAATTACCTGAACTTTGAGTTTCCTTGCACTTCGCCCCTAAATTGTTTTTTTTTTCATTTAATTTGGTTCGTTTACTCTTTATTGACATGTTTTGGTCTCTCTCAAAAACGACACATTATTCAATAGAAACCGATCATCAATACTCGCGGCCGGGCAATGTTCGTAGTGTGAAAATATGTACAAATTAAGCGTTTGATGGAGTTTCACCTTGCAATGCTTGATGTTGTACTTCCTGCAAAACACTTTAGGTATTGCATAAACTGCACTGTAATTTGTGTAAAAGATGTCCAAACCTATTTTAATCACATTTTGATGTTGTACTTGCAGGTATTGCATAAACTGCATACTGTAATTTGTGTAAAAGATGTTCCAACCTATTTTAATCATATTTTAAGCAGAGTGGTTTTTTGGATTTTTGCAAGAAACTAGAGTCACTCTACGGTGGCCCATGTATATTCGAGGATGATGAGATCGTGAACGATATCATGGTGGACAGAAAGTCTTTCAGAAAATGACGATGGCCCATGTATGTTCGAGGATGATGAGATCGTGAACGATATCATGGTGGGTGGTGGATAGAAAGTCTTTCAGAAAGTGACGATGGCCCATGTGTGTTCAAGGATGATGAGATCGTGAACGATATCATGGTGGGACAGAAAGCTGGACAAAAAGTCTTTCAGAAAGTGACTTGGAGGATGAGGGTCTCTTAAATGTGAGTGGCTCTTATATCAAAATATGTAGCATTGTACTTTATTTTATTCGTATATCACTCTGAGCAAACACATCTGAAATCCACAGTTAAAAAATAAAATAAAACAATGCTACATTTTGATATAAGAGGCACTCATAGTTAAGCGCCCCTCCTCCAAGTCACTTTCTGAAAGAAGCTTTCTGTCCAAAAAATAAAATAAAATACAATGCCACATTTTGATATAAGAGGCACTCACAGTTAACAGCACATAGGGCCCATCGTAGATTGGCTCGATCTCATCATCCTCGAATACATATGGCCATCGTATTGACTAAAATAGGTTGGAACATCTTTTACACAAATTACAGTGCAGTTTATGCAATACCTGAAGTTCTGGCGACTCCTCCCGGAATTGCGTTATCGGAGTCGAGAATGCTTAGAAGGGATATAATGAAATTCTTTGATTGGTTCTTTCCACAAAACAAAGGAATGATCCATTTTTTTATTTGACTGCTTTTATTGAACATAATGATGCGAATAGGGCTTTAATGAGTTCTAATATGCAACGCCAGGCAGTTCCGCTTTCTCGGTCCGAGAAATGCATTGTTGGGACTGGGTTAGCTTCAGTGGATATCTGCTCAGTTAAAGATAGATCTGCCAATATCTTTTGAAACCATTCTGCTGTTACTAAATCTTTAGCAGGGTACAGGCAAGAGATCTACTAGCAGAAGTCTATTTCCAAACTTCACCTTCAACAAGCGTAGATTTCTTTCAAAAAATTTCCCGAAACGAATCTGGGGATTTGGAGTTACGAAGGTGTAGCGAAATTGCCACATATGAAATTGAGCACAATTTTGCAAAGGTGGTAACTATCTTGTACGGTTCGGGGGGTAGTCCTCTTATTACCATTGTTGTTGTGGTTGTGGTTGTGGTTTATTATTATTATTATTATTATTATTATTATTATGTAAATATATAAAGACAGAGAGAGTGATGGAGAGAAATAACGAACAAATGCACGCTCCATAAATTATAGATTGAACCTACATTATATACATGAACGTTAAAATTATATGTTACTAAATACTTCTTTATACAAAACATTATTAGTCATGTCCGATTTCGACTCATCATCGCATAATAATATTTCCAAACCTTTTCAATTGGTGACAGCGAAACAACAACATATAACTAACCGTGACTAAACATGAGATTCTTCAAATAAAGGCTGGCGTTTGAAAGTGATTGAACTTGACTCTTGTTTATCGTCATCGCATGTGAAATAAAGATCAGAGATTATCTACGCTAAAACTTAAAAGGTATTCTAAAGTCAGAAGTCGTTAGACTCATTTGAGGAAGTTACCAGATATGATTTAAAATTAAACATAATCGATATATCTACATTACTAGATAATATATTCACATTAACATAACTGATAACAATTTATTCTAATATTTTTATTAAAATTCAAAACTAATAAAATATATGCACATACACTAAATATATATATATATATATATATATATATATATATATATATATATATATATATATATATATATATATATAGTTCAATGTGTTTTGACAGTCCTCGACCGTCCAATTTTGCGTAGTTTTAATTGGGTACGATCTTGATACGGGTTAGGTACACTACAAATCAACTTTTTACGGCAATTCTGGGAGGCTTTTTACGGCGGTTTTGGGACAACCGTTAAATCCACCGCCGCAATTTTTTACGGCAGTTGTTCTTGAACCGCCGTAGAAAGTGATGCTTTTTACGGCGGTTCAAGAACCGTTGTAAAAAACAATGACGGTAGATTCTACGGCGATTCTTGATAAATACTTTCTAGAAAGTCTATTTTCTAGAATGGACAATTTACGGCGGTTCTTTAAAATTATCTTCTAGAAAGTCTATATCCAGAACAGACATTACAAATACCTTATAGAAAGTAGTACAAAAATTAAAAAAAAAAAAGAAATGAAAGTAGGTGCCCCAATTTTTAGAGATTCATTCTTTTGCTAGAATTATTTCTTGAAATTAACACTAAAATGCAAGGAAAACAAACTCCATGTATATAAAAAATATTTTTTATGTGGTTTGTAGACAAAATAGAAAGAAAGAACAAAGAAATTACTAACAAATAAATCTTGTCAGTAAACACATTTCAGTAATGGATAAAAATTAAAATAATTAAATCAATATTTAATGAAGCTCCATAGAATCGACTATTGCCCCGCAAATTTTCCGAGTTGCTGTAACAAACTTTCTCCGTTGAAAAAATCCATCTTTTATACGGAGAGATTTATTGATTAGCTGTCTTAAATGTTTTCGATTCGTCCTCTGTTAAAAGATTAACACAGATATAAGATGATAGTCAACTTTACAATAAAAATAAAGGATAAAAGGAAGAGAATTATAAGCTTGCTCTAATTATATTATTAACGCAATGCTTTCAAAGAACCAAATAGTAACAATGTACACATTACCAAAAGTGCTCTAATTGTTGGCCTCTTTGACTTGGTATTTTTCTTCTTTAGTTCAGCTGTGGGGAAAAAAACGGATCACAAAACGAAACAGAGTCAGCATGAGAGTTATACACTACACAAGATCCCCACCTCAGAAGTTAGAACCATCTTATTCCCAAATGGATGCACATATGCATCTCCAATAATTTCCTAAAGAGCCAGGTTACTCCAAACACGAAATTGGCTAAGCTTATGCCAACACCCAATTATCAGAATTCAGATTTAACTTTCTGGTGCAAATAGTAAATGTTAAATTACGAAAAATCGATTGCCAGCCCATATTGTCACATCATGACGTCTTTCACTTGTAATTAAAATATTCACATGCGGCTATATAATATTTAAACAAACTTACCAAGAACCTGCTGGCTGTAAAACGCTTTTTGGGGTCTAGCTCCAGCATTTGCCTAATAAGGCTTTTTGCACTTTCAGAAACTTGTGGCCATGGTTCCCTCTTAAAATCAATCACTCCTCTTAAAATTGCAAGTGCAACACCTTGTTCAGTTTCTGCAGCAAAACATTGCAACGAAAAGTTAACCCAGAGATAGAATTAAACAAGAAAATATATATATATATATATATATATATATATAATATATATATATATATATATTATATATATATATATACACCAGCCCAAAATGGAGGGACGCCACATAAAAAAATGTAAAGAATCACACCAGCACTCCAGATATCAACTTCAGGCCCAATAATTTCTCTTCAAAACCTCTGGTGCGATATAATATGGACTTTTTCACCTGATTTATAAAATTAAGAAAATATTTACAATAAAACTTGTTTTACTAATTAATCATAGAAATAAAATTAATCACAGACTACTTTCCACGGGGATTCGAATCGAACTGCCTTTAAATTTCATCACTTTCACGGTGGTTTTCTTAGAACCGACGTTAATCCAGCGAACTAATTAACGTATGAACTAATTAACGTCGGTTCTTAAGGAACTGCTGTGAATACTTTTTAATTGGTTGTTTCCTTAAGAACTGACGTTAATTAGTTCAGATTTAACGTCAATTCTAAGAAAACCGTCGTGAAATGCAGGATTCTACGGCGGTTTGTGAGATAACCGTCGTTAAATTATAGATTTAACATCAGTTTTTCTGAAAAACCTCCGTGAAAACATATTTAACGGCAGTTTTCCAGAACCGCCGTGGCTGAGGTGCTGTGAAATGCTGTTTGGATCGAAAATGGTCTGGTTCTATTATTAATTAGGCTTTTAATAAATGTAGTTATTTGTTTTATTAATTCAAAATATATAAACTTAATTTACTAAAAAGATAGAAGAAAATTATATTATACATGTTTTTTTAAATTTATTAAAACATTCAATTAATATTTCTATTTCTTTAATCTTATTTTACTCTTTTGTATTTAGTTATTTTATTATTAAGTAGTTTTAGAGATTACGTCATATGTTTTCTATTCTATTTAAATTATAAGTATTTGTTTATTTTTGTGTGTGTATATATATATATAGTATATATATATATATAATATATATATAATATATATTATATATATATTATACAATCCTAATGCTTTTAATTAAATAAGGAAATACGCAAAAAATCTGATCCATCCATTTAATTAGATCTAAGGCTCATAATTGACCCTAGGTTCACATATAGGAACATGGTTCTCATTTGAACTAATCATATATATATATATATATATATATATATATATATATATATATATATATATATATATATATATATATATATATATAAGGTTTGGGTTCAAATGAGAACCCGTCATTATATGTGAACCTAGGGACTCATCTTGACCATTAGATTGGATAATCTTGATGGTTGAGATCATGACATGTCAGCATGGTAATAATGTAAAAAAATGCATTAATTAATTAAAAAAGGTATGTTTGGACATATATCAACGTTTACAAAGAGCACTACATTGTTCTTTAGAAAGCACAATAGATTAAGAAAAAAAACACTACGATTGTATACAAAAAGCATCGCAAATTTCGTCTATAAACTGCAAATTCAAAAATTTGAAATGAAACTCAAATCTTCAACAAACCATAACTTTTTCAAATTTTATTCGTTTTGAATGAAATATATATCAAATTAATCACATTCTCAAGATCTACAATTTAAGATACATATTGCATGTTTTAAAACGTAAATATATATATATATATATATATATATATATATTATATATATATATAATATATATATATATATATATATATATATAATTAAATTAAAAAAACTGGACTGATTTTAGCACTACAGTACTGTGTAAAAAGCACAATGAACCTGGACATATAATTGCACTGTGCAATATTAGATCTAAGGCCAGGATTAGTCCCTAGGTTCACATATAATGACGGGGTTCTCATTTGAACCCAATCCTATATATATATACTATATATATATATATACTATACTATAAATACCCTTATAGAAAGTAGTACAAAAATTAAAAAAAAAAAAGAAACTGAAAGTAGGTGCCCCAATTTTTTAGAGATTCATTCTTTTGCTAGAATTTATTTCTTGAAATTAACACTAAAATGCAAGGAAACAAACTCCATGTATATAGAAAAATATTTTTTATGTGGTTTGTAGACAAAATAGAAAGAAAGAACAAAGAAATTACTAACAAATAAATCTTGTCAGTTAAACACATTTCAGTAATGGTATAAAAATTAAAATAATTAAATCAATATTTAATGAAGCTCCATAGAATCGACTATTGCCCCGCCAAATTTTCCGAGTTGCTGTAACAAACTTTCTCCGTTGAAAAAATCCATCTTTTATACGGAGAGATTTATTGATTAGCTGTCTTAAATGTTTTCGATTCGCCTCTGTTAAAAGATTAACACAGATATAAGATGATAGTCAACTTTACAATAAAAATAAAGGATAAAGGAAGAGAATTATAAGCTTGCTCTAATTATATTATTAACGCAATGCTTTCAAAGAACCAGCCGCAATTTTTTACGGCAGTTGTTCTTGAACCGCCGTAGAAAGTGATGCTTTTTACGGCGGTTCAAGAACCGTTGTAAAAAACAATGACGGTAGATTCTACGGCGATTCTTGATAAATACTTTCTAGAAAGTCTATTTTCTAGAATGGACAATTTACGGCGGTTCTTTAAAATTATCTTCTAGAAAGTCTATATCCAGAACAGACATTACAGGTGGATTTAACGGTTGTCCCAAAACCGCCGTAAAAAGCCTCCCAGAATTGCCGTAAAAAGTTGATTTGTAGTGTACCTAACCCGTATCAAGATCGTACCCAATTAAAACTACGCAAAATTGGACGGTCGAGGACTGTCAAAACACATTGAACGTTGGCAATCCAACCTCATCAAACAAACCCTAGTATAAAAAACCCTAACCCTATTTTTTTCGGTCCCATTTCCTACCTTACAAACCCTACCCGCCCATCTCCTCCCCCTTCTCCATCTAGAGAACTCCAAACCCTAACTCCACCCGTCCTTCGCCATCTCTGTTTGGTTAATCTCAACCATTCACACACAAACACCTTGATGATTCAATCTCGATCTGATTTTCACATAAACACATTAATTCTCAATATATAAACATAAACCTGATAATAATCGACCTTTTCGAATATGAAGTACACCACCAGAATTAGACCAACTTAATAATATGTCATAGGGTTTTTGATTTTTGCACAAATATCTTTGGATTTCGCACTTTCAAGCTTTGCTGAACAAGTAATGCTCTGATTTAGAGTTTCTTTGTATTTTGTGTCAGTAGCTTTTTGTAGATCTATATTATAAGAATATTTTTGTAGATATCGTGTTTCTTCTTACAAAAAAATTCCATATTTTGAGTTTTTTCAGATTTTTAAATTAATTGTTATATATATATATATATATTACCAGTGGAAGCCTTACACTTTCGAGGTGGAATTCAAGTGCTGTGAGCATCCCTGAAATAGAGAACCCAGGGTCTTCCTCGGAATCACCTAATAAGAAGACTTCCTTTCGATGCGGCTGCGAGAGGATTGATGGCGCCAGTAGACTTTCTTCCACGAAGTTCTAATACTACGTTTTCTTTAGACTAGAGAGTAAGGGGAGTTTAGATAGAAGTACTATTATATATATATATATATATATGATTGGGTTCAAATGAGAACCCCGTCATTATATGCGAACCTAGGGACTAATCCTGGCCTTAGATCTAATATTGCACAGTGCAATTATATGTCCAGGTTCATTGTGCTTTTTACAAAGTACTGTAGTGGTAAAATCAGTCCAGTTTTTTTAATTTTAATTATATATATATTTTTTTACGTTTTAAAACATGCAATATGTATCTTAAATTGTAGATCTTGAGAATGTGGTTAATTTGATATGTATTTCATTCAAAACGAATAAAATTTGAAAAAGTTATGGTTTGTTGAAGATTTGAGTTTAATTTCAGATTTTTGAATTTGCAGTTTATAGACGAAATTTGCAATGCTTTTTGTA
>BMAC01000017.1:2156541-2180749 GCA_014905375.1 Phtheirospermum japonicum
AATAATAATAATAATAATAATAATAATAATAATAATAATAATAATAATAATAAGAAGAAGAAGAAGAAGAAGAAGAAGAAGAAGAAGAAGAAGAAAGAAGAAGAAGAAGAAGAATTTGGGATAAAATATTGGGCCGGATATACCCACCCCAAAACATTATTAGTTGACCCCACCCCAAAAAACTTTAAAATACATTTATTTTTACTAAATCAACCCCACAAACACCCCATTTTACCCCATATAATATAATAAATAATATAATGATAAGAATAAAATAATAATAATAATAATAATAATAATAATAATAATAATAATAATAATAATAATAATAATAATAATGGTGATGATGATGATGATGATGATTTACGCCACCCGAGCAATCATCATCCTCATTGCCAAGATTAATAATAATAATAATAATAATAATAATAATAATAATAATAATAATAATAATAATAATAATTTGCTCCACATGTAATGATTAGTATGAAATTATGCTCGATGCAATATGTGAAGATATTGTGTAGTATGGAATTATCTTGTGCAATTTAATATAAAATTTGATAGTCCAATCTAGAATTTTGAAAAAAAAAAACTACATAATACAGTTTGCAATCTGGTACAATTAGTATGTAATTTCATAATAGTAATATGAATTTTAAAATGTAGTTTTTATTGATTTTTTGAATTTTAGTAGGGTTATGAATTTGATAATGGTAGTATTAATTTTAAAATATAGTAGTATGTAATTTGATAATAGTAGTATAAACATTAAAATATAATAGTATGAAATTTTATTGATATAGTGAAATTTTATTATGAAATCCACAATATCAGTTTGAATTTCATATATATATGAAATTAAAATTTTAAAAGCATAAATTGTGAAAAAAAAAGGTTGTATTTTAGTGAGACATATTGCATAAAATAATTACATGATATAGTATGAAATATCATGATGTAAATATTGCCTATAATGATTACAAGTATAAAAATTAGAGTATGAAATTCCGACTGTATACAGTATATGTATGAAATTGCACTATGTAGTATGAAAATGCACAGTGTAGTATGAAATTCCTTTAACGGTTGGTGACAATGACATGGAAATATCATGTAATAGTTTGAGTTTTGATTGTTTTAAATTTTGAATAAAGAAAAATAAAATTGAAAGGGAAAATAAAAAGTAAATCATTAATAAGGGTAAAGTAGTATAGATTAAATGGGAAGATGATTGATAATATGGGAAGTGAATGTTTTCACTAAGGTATTTGGGATAAAATATTGGGCGCGGATAGACGCACCCCGAAATATTATTAATTGACCCCAATTGATAAAGACACACCAAAGAATTTTAAAATACATTGTTTTTTACTAAATCAACCCCACAAACACCCCATTTTACCCCCATATAATATAATAAATAATATAATAATAAAAATAAAATAATAATAATAATAATAATAATAATAATAATAATAATAATAATAATAATAATAATGATGATGATGATGATGATGATGATGATGATGATGATGATTTACGCCACCCGAGCAATCATTATCCTCATCCCCATGATTAATGCAGGCGGCCTCCGCCACGGACGGCATGGCTACGGTGGCTCTACGCTTGGTGCTTCGGTGGGTTAACCAAGTCGCCCAGCGGTCCGGCCGTTCATCAGACCGGATCCGAGTTGTGGCTGTGAGCAAGACTAAGTCGGTTCCCCTTCGGCGAGAATTACGTCCAAGAGCTCGTCAAGAAAGCTCCTCAGTTGTCGAAGGACATAGAATGGCATTTCATTGGGAATTTGCAAAGTAACAAAGTGAAGCCACTTTTGTCTACCAAATCTTGCCGTGGTGGAGACAATTGATGATGAAAAGATTGCAAATCATCTTAACCGTGCAGTCGAAAACATTGGAAGAAAACCTTTGAAAGTATTGGTCCAAGTAAATACGAGCGGTGGACGATGGTGGTGGTTATGAGGTCTTCGGTGACATTCAGTTTGCAGGTCCGGTGGAGAAGATGGCCTTTTGGTCATTTTTAAAGTATTTTAAGGTTGATCTGTACATTTCTAATTCTATGGGAATAATTGAATTATATTTTTTAAATAATAATAATAATAATAATACGCTTTCAATTTTAATTATATATTGTGGTAAGGTTCATTTAGTCTTTTCATTTATAACTATTTTTGTCTGAAATATTTTGGGGTCAACTAATAATATTTTGGGGTACGTATATCCGCTCCCTAAAATACTTACCTAATGGATCATATGAGAATCGCCCCTATATATATATATATATATATATATATATAGGGGTGGGTTCAAATGGGAACCATGTCATTATATGCGAACCTGCGAACTAGTGCTTTTATTATATACCAACAGTACTTTATTATACAATCATAGTGCCTTATTGGTATTTTAGTTATATACACCAGTAGTGCTTTTATTATACAATCCTAATACTTTTAATCAAATAAGGAAATACACAAAAAAAAATTGATCCATCCATATAATTAGATCTAAGGCCCATAATTGATCTTAGGTTCACATATAAGGACATGGTTCTCATTTGAACCTAATCCTATATATATAAGTGTGGCGAGCTCTTATGAGAGGTGGCGAGATTTTGTTAGATGGATGGTTGTATAAAAGCTCGATATGGAGAGCTGGGTTTTATGATTTGTGTAAATTTTGCGGCGAACTGGCGAAATGGTTTATGGTAATAAGGCGATCCTTAAGTGTTATTTTATGGTATGAAGTGATTCCTTTTGACTGATCTGTTTTAGGTCGGGTTAGTGGCATATGGTTTTCAGCCTACGTATTATTTACTTCTTATATATTCTACCTGATTTCATACTTCAATCAGCCAGAATATGGGGGACTACCTGATACGACACAAAATGTTGGCTTGGTTATATATGGTAAGAAAGTAACGAAAGGATAGAAGGTTCTAGGTCCTGGAGTATATGGTAATATAATTTTATGGTTATTATGGAATTATGGGAAGTAAGAATTCTAACATAAGAATAATTCCTAAATCATGGAGATTGGGTATAACTAGGAGATATAATCCCTCCTTATGAAGGAATCATATTGATTGGTGGACAAGTCTCAATAATCTTATAAATAGGGGATTCAGGCCCCTTATTTCACAAGCTTATCATCTCATCTCTCTCTCTCTCTCTCTCTCTCTCTCTCTCTCTCTCTCTCTCTCTCTCTCTCTCTCTCTCTCTCTCCTACCCTCTATATCTCTCTCTCTAATTCATGGATTTGTGGATTTATTGTGACCTCTCCTTTAGGAGATATTCCTTAAGAGAGGCGAGCTCTTATAATGCAGGTACTAGGTACTATTATACCAGCTCGGGGCTGAGTGTTGGGCCTCATGGTTTTTGGGCCTGAACTGGATAATATAGGTTGTCTTGTGGGGTCCCGGCATATTATGGTTTATAGAGGATGAAGGCCTCGTTCTTTTCTCTAAGTTGATTTGATCACACATTTTGAACTCTCAAATATCTCTCGCACTTGCTAACTTAAGCATCGGAGGGCCTACGTCGGGGCCGTCCACCGCCTTCGCTTAGGTTTATTTTGCAGGATCGATTAGGTCACCAGGAGGCTCTTGGGGATCAATCAGGTCGCTGTGACGTTATCTATTACTATTCAGGTCTCTGATTTCAGATTCAAGGTCAGTACCCCGTATTCTTGAAGCACCAATCTTTTTGGTCGCATCAATATATATATATATATATATATATATATATATATATATATATATATATAGAGAGAGAGAGAGAGATGGGTTCAAATGAGAACAATGTCCTTATATGCGAACCTGCGATCTAGTGCTTTTATTATATACCAGCAGTGCTTTTATTATACAATCACAGTGCTTTATTAAAATTTTTAGTTATAAACACAGTACTACTTTTATTATACAATCCTAATACTTTTAATTAAATAAAGAAATACACAAAAAATCTGATCCATCCATTTAATTAGATCTAAGGTCCATAATTGACCCTAGGTTCACATATAAAAACATGGTTCTCATTTGAACCTAATCCTATATATATATATTCAATAGATCTATGATATTCTGTGTAATTGGATTACATGCATGTGTCTTTTAACTTTCGAACTAAAAGGTGTTATCAAATGTGTTGCTCTGGATGTGGGTTTGAACCAATAGTTTTTGTAGATATCAAATTTTTTCTTAAGAAAACTGGCATCTTTTGTGTTTTTTAAAATATGAATTAACAGATGTATGTTTTTTTGCTAGATCTATGATAGGAATGATTTGTGGATTACATGAATGTGTTTGTTTACTTCCTGCCTAAAATGTCTTATTTTCTGTGTTACTCTGACTTAGGATTTAATAATTAATTCTTGTTGGTATACATGTCCAATGGTTTGGAAACGACAGTTTACTGTTCAAGACGCGGGTTCAGTTTATCAATTAATGACAAACCGCAACTAGACCGTGGAACCGGTCGGTTGCCGGCGATTTTGAACTTCTAGTTCACGGCTTGGCCGGTTTGGCTTTTTTTTAATAAAATTGGAGTTTGGGAATTTTGAACTTTTTTGGGGGGGATTTTTCCCATGTTTAATATCAGTCTTTTAAAAATATATGAGATTAAGTGATAAAGCAATAACACTTTGACTAAATTTAAAAGAAAACTAAATTAGACTTGAACTATCTTCAAATATTTGAAGTTAAAATCTAAAACTTTATTTCAGATGATTATATATATGAGAAGCATTTTATAAACTTTTAAATGGGATGAGAATAGACAATTTTCAAATACTCGAATTTATAATCTGAAATTGTTACTTGAAGAAATTGAAATAAGTTGTATATTTAAATTGTAACTTCCCACCTTAAAATCAATGTGCACATAATTTCCTCTTGTCTTACTTACCTTTGGGAGACCGAGAGACATAGGTTATCACCAATTTATCAAATCGTTACTAGATTCAGGAATGACTAATATCTTCATCGCAATCATGGAGATATTACTTATAAGATAAAGTATTTTCCTTGTTGACCACCAATTTAAAATATTGAATGAGTTTGGTATTAGAAAATAGATATTTGTAGATATAGAAAAAAAATTTAAAAAAAAATGGCTGTCTGAACCGCCTGTTCATGGTTGGAAAAAAGTTCAATCTAGAATCGGACCACCTTATTGTCGGTTATAGTTCTGGTTCCGGTTCGAACCGTGGTCAACGGTTAACCGAACCGTTAACCACCGGTTCAAACCGTTGGGCACCTCTACTTGTTGGTATCCACTCTCCCTGCACAATGGACACCTTTTGTGCATTTCAAATTTTA
The DNA here is from genome assembly GCA_014905375.1 of Phtheirospermum japonicum. Classification (NCBI taxonomy): domain Eukaryota; kingdom Viridiplantae; phylum Streptophyta; class Magnoliopsida; order Lamiales; family Orobanchaceae; genus Phtheirospermum; species Phtheirospermum japonicum. The sequence continues at coordinate 2,161,879 of BMAC01000017.1, forward strand.
AATTAATTGTGACTTGTTTGATTTATAATTTTCTACCTCATGTGTGGTATTATTTATTGATGTTTGACAATCTGTAAATAATGTAAATGTCAGTTGAGTATATTAGAATCAATGATTTATTAATTGAGTTAAATAAATTCATATATGTTCAATATTTACTGATGTATTTTATTTTATTTGTGTTTTTAGTCTTGATTTGTATATGTTCATCACTTGTGTTAATGGGTAACATCCTATGTAATATTGATTGAAGATGATGGATAAGAGTTTTACCAAAGTTCATTTTTATAAATAAAACTACAACTAGGTATGTGCAATCAATGTGATCCTATAATAGTCAAATTGTTAACTAAAGTGTTTGTTCTAATTCTATGAATAAACTACAAAAGACTATGTTGTTAAGGTCATTATGGTTGCTTCATGTAATCGTTTTCCACATAAATACTAATTTGTTTTAATCAAATATGTATTATATTGTTGTCTTATATTATGAAATAACTTGTACCATATGATATATACTATTCTTACTATAGTTTGTCTTATGTTGCATGTTCAGTTGATATTTCAGTAAAACACATGTATATGTATGTTGTTGAATTATATGATAAAAAACTCATGTCATCTAAGTTATTTTGTTCTTAGTATAATTGCCTGAAATCGCATTTTTCATTTCTATTTAAAAGACATGGATATGCATATAACAAATGTAGAGTTAAACACATGTATGTGCCTGCATCTTCTATAATATTAATGGTTGCTCATGATTCCTTGTTTACATTGAACTACCGATTTTCAATTATAATATCACTTACCTATAAAAATGAGACTAAAAATACATAAACTAATTTAACTAAAAAGTGTTTTTATTGAATAAAGATGTGTTTTGATAATGTTAATACATTAATAAAAGTTGTTTTCTTGAATGATTAGTTGAACTAATGATTAGCCCAATACTTCATAAATGTACTTTTTATTTTGACATCATTATTTCTAATAAACTATATTGAAAAGTAAGCACGAAGTTTTTAATCAAATAATCTATACATGCAACATCTAATTTATTTAATTGTTTTGTTAGAAATAACTACTCAATAATATTATAGACATCCTGATAGATCTAACAAAGTTTGACTTACTTTTTTATATTTCTCTCTTGTTTTCTCACTATGGATCAGTTTTGAACTAATCAAAATAAAGCAAGGGTTCTGCCCTTATTTCAGTGAGCAATAAAGGAATGCACAAGAATGTCATACCTCTCTCGGCCTTGAGGGTGAGCTATTTATAATTTTTCCTTGTGAGGAACCGTTCCAGGATCTTGGAAACAAAGACCGCGAATCTCGGGCCGTTGCGCAAATAGTCACGACAGGTGGTCCCACCTGTTCCCTTCTGGGAAAACCAGAGCGCCTGGTCTTCCATAAGCCTACCCTCCGATAATCCTTCTCAGCGGATTCGGATCAGGTCAGGATGCTCTTCCTTACTCAGCTCATCCAAGATTTTAGGTCAGGTTAGGATTATCCCGAGCTAAGGTAATCTTTTACTCATATCCATCTGTTATCCTGACCTTCTCGAGAAAGTCAACTCAGGACCTCACAGGGGCAAAACAGGTCAGACTCTATCCATTCTGGGGAAGTCAGTTCAGGGCCTCACACGGACAGAGCTAGTCAGGCTCTCGGGCGTTTCCCTAATGACCCTTGACCAGGTCTACCCCAATCCAGATCTACTCATCCAGGTCATATTAGCCCTCATAAAATATAAGTCAATAACTGATCTTTGTGGCATTATTCTAACTACTTGTTAAAGAAAATTTATACTATGTTTAAGTTTATTAGCTGGAAACCTAACATGACTTATCTTGTATGATAAGACCTCCGATGGGAGATTGGGTCTAAGTAGGTGTAACAATACCATGAACAAAGACATAGACATAAAAACTATTATCTATCTATTATATATACTCCATTTACGTTGTTATTTATTTGTAATATTCTTCTTTATATTATGGACTTGAAACTTTCTGATATTAATTATTACATTACTTTTAAATTGAAAAATATTTTTTGTCTAAATTTATTGGATGAAAACCTGACATGACTTATCTTGGATGATAAGGCCTCTGATGGGGAACTAGGTCTAAGTAAGTGTAACAATGCCACGTAAAAAGACATATCATTAAGGAACTATTGTTTATATAATTTATACACTCCATTCAGTTTATTATTTCATTTGTAATATTATTTTTTCTATTATGAATCTAAAACCTTCTGATGTTATTCAAGCAGGTTTGGAACATATCTACTGAAGAACAAATAATAACAACATAAAATGAAGAGAGATAAGTAAACCAATTTTTGTTAATTTTCACTTACACTGTCATACTACATAAAACTAAAGAGAATTATAGATAAGTAAAGCAATATTTCTTAATTGTAGGTTTTATCACACAATTGTTTAGACTATTTTGTGTTTAACTCAGGTTTGGGATAAGGAAAATGAAAATGAAGATTTGTTGATCAGCAAAGGGAAGAAAACTACAATAAAAGGATAAGTTAAACACTCCTAACTAATAGTTATATACATATAGATTTGAACATTTCTAATGGTACATGATGATGAATATATACTAACTAATTTATTTCTTCTCATGTATGATAATTTGCAAACTTACATATGTTGAGCTAAACAAATCAAAGGATGAATAATAAAAGGTAAAAAAAATATTTTATACACATATCTCCTATTTAAGTTTTAAGAACATATAACAAGATATAGAAATCATTTTAATTTATTTAGTTATAAATTGCAGGTTTAAAGAATTTGTAGAATATACAAGTAATGCAAATTCTTTGATCCTTTTAGCAAAATAAAAAACCTCTATTTGAAAATAATATAGAAATTACCTTGTTAAGTGTTATCATGTGCTCTTTTTTCTTACTAAATGTTATGTTTTCCCCCATCATATTGCTCCCGGCAACTGCTTTAAATATATTTGCTTTTGATGGGATTTTTATGCCAATGTTATGTTGTGTGTTTGAATATTTATTTATATATTTTTACTGAAAACTCTATTTGCTATGCGATGATAAAGTTTAGGTGGTTGGGGTTGATAACTTAATCTACATTCTGCAGCCTGTGTTAATCTTTATAGGCGCATAAAGATTTAGGAAGTTTATTATTTAGGGAATGTATAAGATATGCAGTCACTTATATAGAAAAATATAAGCGTATAATTGCTATTCAGATCCAGTATTATCAGTATTAAAAAAAATAGAAGATAGTTTTCAATGAGTAGGTCTCCTGTGATATTGGTCTCATAAAATGAGATCATATTTTACCATTTTCTAAATTAATTCGGACCCAAATCGCAGCCCACCCAGGCCCAAAAACTGGACCCAACCCATTACTCACACAATTCGTAGACCACCCAGACCCAAAAATTCGTCTCCCATCTTCTTCCATCATCTTCAGTAAACCCTGTAACTCGGAGGCTACATGTCCTTCCTTCTAAACAAATTGAAGCAATCTAATGGTCAATTTCGAATGAACGACAACGTAGAAAACACCAAAAATCAAAGCATAATCTCTGGGTTCAAGTTGCAACACTATCAGATAGCATAAAACCGCAAAAAATCGAAACAAGATTAGGAATCTAATTTTGGCATCGAAAACATTTGTCCTAACTAATTTCAAAATCTCTAACTCGAATTGATGATTCAGTTAATCAAAGTTCTCTTCAATTTTGGCATCGAAAACATTTGGGGGAACTTGATTCAAAGTTTAATTTGTCTATTTATTTTAATTTTTTTTAATGCATATTGAGGACATTTATACTATAAAACGATGGAGAATAATTTAATAATTCAAGTTTTGAGTGAAGATAATTTGCAAAAAACTACAGGTAATATAATATACAACATTTGTAATACTTTTGGTATTGTTTGTGATAGTTTTTAGTGTCGATTGCTATTATAATGTCAATATTTGTGATAGTTTTGAATGAAGGAGGTGTTCGTTCTGATTGTATTCATATATCGACTAGAGTAGGAGATATGGATGCAGTTATTACTGCAGTCATTCTGTGTAATACTTCTAGTACTATTTGTAATATTTTTGATACTATTTGTGATACTTTTTACAATTGTTTCCTATAATAATGTCAACATTTGTGATAGTTCTGGATGAAGGATGTATTGGTGTTGATTGTATTCATATATCGAGTCGAAGATGTAGATACGGGTATTACTACAATTATTGTGTGATACTTTTATTACCATTTCTGATACCATTAGTTCTATTTCTTGTTCATGATGTCATATAAACAAAAGATGGCGTTCTGGATTATGCATACATATTAACTATAAAAGATGTATATCTAAAAATTATACTGTGATATTTCTAATACTTTTTGTGATACATTAGCTACTATTTGTGATACTTATACTACTGTTTGTGATACTTTTTAATGCTTCAAAAAACTAAATGATTCAGTGGACATAAGGGGATCTTTAATAGGGATAAGAAGAAAGACAATAGACGAACTTTATGATTTGTACTGTGATCACGCTCGTGCGATGGGATTTAGTGTGCACAAGTCAATGTACAAAAAGAATACCGATGGGCAATTGGGAGAGAAGTATTTTGTTTGTTTTTACGCTGGGAAAAATGTTATGAACACAGGGAACGGTGAGGGAAAAAGAAAAATGTGTTAGTACATGGACGGATCGTGAAGCATTAATAAGGACCAAGTTGGATAAAGATATACAAGAATATGAAGTTCTTCTTCATGTTGAAGAACATAACCACCCCCTCACTTGAACAGAATGAGATCATTAGCATAGATCTGAAGGAGAAATTACAGAGGAAAGGGGCAAAGCGATAGAAAGTATGGTATCTTCAAGGATGAGAACGATGGATTCTTACCGTTACATGGCACAGGAGGCAAGGAGTGAAAAAAACCTTGGGCATACAGTGAAAGATCACCTGAATTACATGGCACATTACAAAATTCAAGGGATATAAGAGGGTGATGCGAAAAGAATTATCTATATTTTATCTCAATAAGCTTCTACCGAAGACGGCTTTTTCTTCGGGGTCAGATTGAATGAGGATGGAAGATTATGTAGCTTATTTTGGAGAGACTCGATGATAAAAGAAGATATAAGCTATATGGAGATGTTGTGGTGTTTGATACGACATATCGTACAAATAGTTATGACTTAATATGTGCTCCTCTTGTTGGTATGAACAATCAGAAGAACAATATGATGTTTGTATGTGCATTTCTAGCCGATGAAAAGGCAGAGTCATTTGAATGGTTGTTTAAAGCTTTTAAAAACTCCATGGGAGGCCAATGTCCAGTAACTATATTCACAGATCAAGACCTAGCAATTTCTGCGGCGATAGAGAAGGTTTAATACTTTTACTTTCTTCTGTGATACTTTAAAACAGTCTTGTGATAATTTATGATAGTTTCGTAATACATTTATTAAAACATTATTTATCTGGTTATCTAGGTTTATCCCATGACAAAACATCATTTGTGCTTATGGCACCTTTATCAAAACGCAATAGCCCCCCAATTCGGAAAACTAAAAAATGATGAGGCATTTAAAGTCATATTTAACAAGTGTTTGAGAGGTATGGAACATATATATTGATTCTATTTCTGATACAATTACATTCAATAATTTTATGTAAAAACTAATATAAGTAAATATTACTTTTGTGATACTACTGGTAGTATGTGTGATATAGTTATATATTGTGATAATTTAAATGAGAAGTCTAATACTTGTTATAAAGATATTTGCCAGGTTGTGTTGATGAGAATGATTTTCAACGATGCTAAGAATCAATGATCTCAGATATTGCATTGCAGGATAATAGTTGGTTTCAGCGTTTATATACCTTAAGAGAGATTTGGTGTACAACCTTTAGCAAGGATTCCTTCTCTGTCGGAATGTTATCGTCACAAAGAAGTGAAATTACAAATAATGCACTCAGGTACAAGGTGAAAAGGACGACGAGCCTGACACATTTTTATGAGTATTAGAAATGAATGTTAGAGAATTGGTGGAGAATAGAGGAACATCTAAAATTCACCTGCTCAAATTCTACATTAACAACATCCTTAGATTCAATACCAATTATAAAGCACGCTGCCCATGTGTACACTATATCACTTTTCAGAGTTTTAGAGAATGAATTCATAATCGGCCTTTCTATGATGTGCTAACTATTTATGAAGACGAGTTAATGAAAGTGTTCGACATTTCATCTATGACAACTGTGAAATGATCCTTCGTGTGTTTTTCGATCTGAGAACCCATCCCATCACGTGTTCACGCAAGAAGATGGAAGAATATGATTTTTTATGCTGTCATATTTTAAGGGTCTTCAATATACATGGTGTGGAGAAAATCCCGGGTGTATATGTCAAGAAACGATGGACAAAGATGGAAAATTTTGAAATTTAGGATAAATTAAGTGTCGAAAATACGACTATCGAAAAGCGGGAGGATTTTGTTCCTTAGCGACATGAGATGGCAAGAAAGTACTATAGTCTTTTAATGCAATGTCAATCACATGAAGAAGTCCGGAGTATTATGGAAGAAGGATATAGTAGAGATTGAGATTGTATTGCAGTTAATGAAATCACAAAAACCTTCATAGATATGGAGTTAATTGAAGAATCCGACAGAACAAGCAAATCGGAAATTCAAGTTCTTGATCCTCAACACTCGAGAAATAAGGGGAGATCGAAGAGGGTGAAGGGACCACTTCAAAGAAAAAGTAAAAAAAAAAAAGAAAACAAAACAAAAAACTCAAATGTAATTACTATCAGTAAAGAGATTGGATCAAAGACACCAAACCCCCATTTGATTTATTTTTTTAATTATTTTTTGTTAAATTTTTCCTCGAGCAATATGTAATACAATGATCCCCTTTTATGATACATTAAGATAACTTTCTAATACATTTTTTGGATGTTTAACTTTGATCTATCTATGGTCAATAATGTATTTAGTGTACGTTGTGATACTTATATATGCATATGTGATACATTCCATATGTTTTATGATACTTTACACTTACTACTATCTATCTATCTATCTATCTATATATATATATATATATATATATATATATATATATATATAATGATTATGTGATAGGATATATGTTTATTAGTATCTTTATACATTTACTTGTGTATGTAATACTTTAGTATTATTCCCAATGTGTCAGTCAAAAGTTGTCATTTTTTGCTTGTAAGATTATTTCTCAAAAGGCACGGAATAGATATTATCAAAAGTATTTTAATACTTTCGGATATATTTGCAATACATTTCATACATATTGAGATACTTTTACACTTTTGTACAATTATATATGTATTTATGTGATACTTCTAGTACTATCTATGATACGTTTATTTACATGTGTAATACTTTAGTTTGATGAGTATAGTAAATATTATATCGTAACATAAAAAGCACTTTTTATACTTCTAAAAACCATCATATTGTGATAGTATAAAAATATGAACAATAAAAATATTGCAAAACAGACAAAAAAACACATTCAAAAACTAGCAAATACATATTCGTCTAAGATTTATCAACAAGAACATAGGCGATATCTAAAAAATTCCTCAACCGACACATATCCATCCATCTAAAAAACTTGTTTCCAAAAGAAAATATAGACAATATCTGAAAAACTCTCCCAAATGCACATATCCATCTAAAAACTCCCCAACAGACATCAATCTAAACCCCTGGGTCCTAGCGAAAACATAGACAAAAATATCCCCAAAAAAATCCAAACACCGACATATCCATCTGAAAAATTAAAATTATTTCTGGCACACAAAATGTGCTTAATACACTCACTTCCTACGCTTGTAAACTACAGCATCAACTTTTCTTTTTTCAGTAAATTTTTGTTTCAACTCTGGTTTCTCTTCATAAAACTTTTCACTTCCTTCAGCACAGTTGTACAAACAGGGTTGAAAGGACTTGAAACTAGGGTTGCACACACCTCAGCCCTAATAGCATGTTGAATCAGAGCCTTGAAAAGTGAAAAAAAAAAAAAAAAAACCTTAAAAACTACAATAGAGTCTTTATTATCAAAAACTAACAAAATAAAAAGAAAAAAAATTACCTTTAACAGACTCGGAGATGTGTAATATTTCATTTGGTGTATTAGATAAACACCACAATCCTGATCTTGCTTCCTAGTTTGCTAGAGGAAAGGGGCATTTTCAAAGTTATGATTCTTTATATCGGCAGCACATAGATGACTTATCGATTGCATAAATGCTGCCATTTCTTAAGCCAATATGGAAAATAAATATGTTAAAACAAAGCCAAAATCAAAAATAAAAAGTCAGAAAAAATAAATTTGTGATACTTTTAACATGTTTTACAATACTTTTAACATTTTTTGTGATACTTAAAAAAAACTAAACCTATTTTTAAAATGACTGAATGATGAGAATATTTGCTGCATATAAATTATTATTCTAGCAAGACAAAGAATAATACAACAAATTAAATAAAATAAGAGAGAAACTAAATAAAAGTGATATTGGGGAAAATTGTCAATATTAGAATTATATGCTACCTAAAATAAGGATCAATTGTTACAAATAAAATATGCTTACCAAAGTTTTCACATCTCTCTCACAGCAATCAATACCATCCCACTTGCAGTTGTCCATATATTGCATCTTTTTCTTAGGAATGTTGATCACAACACAAAAATAATGCTTATTGCAAAGAATGGGAACAAAAATATGCAATTCAAAAAAAAAAAACAAGATTATTTTAATGAAATAACTCTAATTGTGTGATACTGTAACTATATTATCTATAAACTTTAATATCTTTCGTGATACTTGATCCGATATTGTAAAACATTCATACTACCTTGTGATACAATAAGTGTGTTTTATGATAATTCTAATATTTTTTCTGATACTTTTAATATCTTTTGTGATACTTGATCAGATATTGTAAAACATTCATACTACTTTTGATATACAATAAGTTTGTTATGGTACTTTTAATTTTTTTAACAAAATATTTTTAATATCTTTTGTGATACTTGATCAGATATTGTGCAACAGTCATACTACTTCTGTGATACAATAAGTGTGTCTGATGATACTTTTAATATATTTTCTAATACTTTTAATATCTTTTGTGATACTTGATCAGATATTATAAAAACATTAACTCTTCTTTTGTGATACTTTTAATATCATTTATAATACTTTTAATATCATTTATGATACTTCATCAGCTAATTAAGAAAAAATAGTTTCAAATAGATATATTGTAAAATAATTAACAGTCTTACCATGTCAAGATTATTAAAATCAATATTAAATAAATGAAGCCACAACTGCCATCACCCCTGAATATTAACTGGATTTTCAAGAGCATTATCCTTGTCCATCTAAATATCATCAAAAAGTTTTGCCACATTCAACTTAAAAATAAACAGAAAAGGGCAAAAATTAGAAGTTTTTCGAAAGAATAAATAAAAAAGATGAATAAATGTGACTAATTTAAAATTCGAGAACTTGCACTGCTGCCAGTACTGACGCAAAAACGATGACAACTCTCACCAATTTCCGTAGAGTTCAGCGTCAACGACCAAGCATCAATAACAGTAAAATAAGTCCTCCTTGAAGCATTCAAAGATTGCACACCCTCTCTTGATATAGTATATACTCTATCAAATCAAAACAACCAAAATAAAAAGGAACATATATTATTAAGAAAAATAATAATAAGTAAATACAAAAAGTAAAATGTGTGATTTGCTAAAATAACTTACAACTTCTTTGGTACGGTACCAAAATCATAGGGGCAGTAGTCAACAATCTCCCTATGTTGAGGATCCATGCTTGAAAGGATGTTCTTGTTCGTGAACATAAAATGAGAGACATAACCAACATTCTCATCAATAACCCAACCATTCATGAAGTCAAGTGGCTGTACAGTTCCTCTAGGACCATTTGAAGTAACTGACTTTATTGCGTTCGTATCTCAACATCAGTCGCAAAAAATCATCCTCTTCGTCTTGCTCAGGAGTCAACAACTCGAAACTTGGCATATCTTCAGCTATTTACTTACATTGAACTGAGCCACAATATCATCAACGCATTTGAGGAACGATGGATCAGAAAAGAATGTCTGACTAGCAGTTGGAGACTCACTAACGTGAGTCACATCAGCTGAAGTAGACACATGACTACTTCTCAGTTTATCCTTCATTGCCATTAGCCGCTTCATATGATGTTTCGTAATAACATCAATGTCTCTTTTCAAGAACAAAAATATCTCATGCATTTCCTATATACACAAAAAAAGTATAAATAAAACATATTATTAATAATGAAAAAATAAATAACATGAATTAAAAATTATAAAGTACTTTAATAATGAGTTGTGATACTTTAGCTATATTTTCTAATACTATTCATTCCTTTTGTGATACTTTGACTTTTTGTATAAGACATACTTAAATATGTACAATAATTCAAGAAAAACTACACAAAAAATAACTTATATCGTTAGCTTCATTTCAAAGAGCCTAATCATCAGGATCATCATCCGAATAATCAAGTCTTATACACCTCGTGCTCTTTATCTTTGCATCACTCTTGCACGAAAGACCCTCTCCATCACTCTTTCCCTTCTTTCCCTCTGATCCACATAACTCGTATGGATTTTTTTTGGCTTATCGGGTATAAATCATGAAAAACCTCACCATCCCCAAAGTCCCCTCCCAAAATTTCTTTAGACATCCTTTTGCTAAACCTTTTAGAAGTCCAGTGCTAGATCAATGGCAGCGTGGTAAGCTCAGCACACCCTTTCCACTTAAGACGGTGAAAATAAATGAATGCAAGAGCCAACACACAACCACTCACATTTACATCCTTCACGCTGTTGTATTTGCTCATAGCCTCACACAATATTTTAGCACATAAGATGACCAATCAAAAGTAATTATCTTATTGACATCATATATAAACTATGCAGCACTGAAATTCCCAGTTCTATTAGTTGATGGGGCTAAAAAAGAGGACAGAGCATACAGAACAAATAATATCTTAAAATCATCGCCTCCTTCAGGAAAGTGGTTACGTAGAAGATCTTTGAAATTGCCAATAGGCGACCTAGTTTCTATACCATATCTAGCTAAAAATTCTCTCTCCAACTCAGACTTCTCCCCCCGCAACACAATGGCACTATTACCCATGTCCGTTGACAACAAAAAAGATATCACATATATCAAAATTTGTGACAGGAAACCTAATAGAAGAACTAATACTTAACATCCTACTCGACCCGTTAAAATTCTCCACTAGCCACCTGACCAATGAATGTGAAACCTTTTTCACAAAATTTAACTTTGTCAAACCCCCAAACACTATACTCCCAAGATCATCGATCTGTACAGGGTTGAGTTTTTGAACAAGCTCTGAAAAAGATAAAGGTCTTGATTGGGTTGAAAAATCTCGATCGAACCTAATATAAGAAGAAAAGATGAACCGGCCGAAGGGACTTGACTTATCCGAACCGAACTTTACATATCTGGTTATGTGATACCTTAACTATATTTACTAATGCCTAAAGCATATGATTTCGAATTTAAACAAATCAGATATGATATAAAACATAAGTGTATTACCTTAAATTTTTCGAGGGCTTCTTTAAAAGGTCCCCAGCATTTTTTGTACACTTCAAAGAGGTGCCTTCACTGGAAAACAAAAACATAACACATATAAGTATTAGACCACATGTAATAATGTAAATTTGTTTTCTAATACTTTAAATATATTTTCTAATACGTAATGTGAAAAGGAAAAATTTTAAAAATACCAAACAAATATAATACTTTAAGCCTATTATCTGATACTTTAGATGTATTTTGTGATACTTTTAACATGTTACATGATATTTTTAACATGTTTTGTGATAATTTAAAAACAAAAACTAAACCTAGTTTTAAAATGACTGAAATGATGAGATTATTTGCTGCATATAAATTATTATTCTAGCAAGACAAAGAATACTTTAAACCTATTTTGTGGTACTTTATATGTGTTTTGTAATACCTTAATTGTGTTTTCAAATACACAATATGTGATACATTTTAAACTATTTTGTGATACTCTCATAGCATTTTAAGATAGTTATATGATAAATATATTTTCATACATATTCTCCTTCACAAGATCCTTCGCCGGTTGTGCTTTTCATTTAACCTTTGACAAAGTAACACTCTTAGCCTTCTTCTTCTTCAAATTTCCTTCATCATTACACTTATTTGACTTCTTTGTGCACTTCATAGGAAGATTAAAATCATTCTTACATGATTATACCAGCCCCTCGTCACCTGCCCCCACAAACTTTTGCACAGATTTTTCCGCAACCTTCTTTGCCCCCGGTATCTCCTTCACCTTTCCTTTAGATTTCTCTACAACTGAATCATTATCTTTAGGTACTTCTACCAGCACCTCATTGCCTGACCCCAGACCCATCTCCACAGTATTTTCGAAAATATTCTTCACAACCAGAATCTTCTTCATCTTCCCTTTAGTTTTCTCTACACAGGAATCATCGTTCTTAGGTGCTTCTACCAGCACCTCGTCGCCTAACCCCTGACCCATCTCCACATACTTTTCCAAAACATTCTTCACAACAAGAGTCTTCTTCACCTTCTCTTTATCTTTCTATACACAAGAATCATCGTACTTAGGTGCTTCTACCAGCACCTCGTTGCCTGACCCCCGACCCATCTCCACAGCCTTTTCCAAAAAATTCTTCACAACCATAATTTTCTTCACCTTCACTTTAGCTTTCTCTACAACAACATCATTATCCTTATGTGCTCCTACTAGCACCTTGTCGCCTGACCCCAAAACCTTCTTTGCCCCCGACATCTCTTTCACCTTCACTTTAGCTTTTTTCTAAAACAGAATCATCGTTCTTAAGTGCTTCTACCAGCACCTCGTTGCTTGACTCGATAACCTTTTTTGCAACCTTCTTCACGTCCGACAACTTCTTCACCTTCTCCAAAAACTTTTCCACAAACTCATTGTCTGCAACTGCGACATCTACTCCCGTAGTCATTATCTTTATTATTGCTTCGCCAGCAACAAATATTTCTACTTTCAATCGATTCACATTTAACATTAAAAGGTCATCGCGAACTAATGAAAGTGTGGTTGTATTATATCCATCAACATACATTTTCTTATGTTTGGGTGGATATGACAATCTCCTCGCTCTCTGTTTTTTCATTAACCTATAAAAAAAACTCAAGCACAATTAAAAAAAACACACAAAAAAAATATGTCAAACCATAACATATAAAAGTATCAGACCACATGTGATACTTTAGATTTGTTATCTAATACTTTAAATGTATTTTTTAATACTTAATGTGAAACAGGAAAATTTTAAAAATACCAAACAAATATAATACTTTAAGCCTATTACCTGATACTTTAGATGTGTTTTGTGATACTTTTAACATGTTCCATGATATTTTTAATATGTTTTGTGATACTTTGAAAAAAAAAAACCTAAACCTAATTTTAAAATGACTGGAATGATAAGATTATTTGCTGCATATAAATTATTATATCAAAAAGTCAAAACTCAGAAAACACACATAATAGTTGAATAAATAGAAACACAAAATAAAAATAAATCAAAATAACACAGTAGAACACTATACATCGAAGAGAAATAAGGAAAAAAACTAAATCATATATACAAAATACAGAAACTGTGTATGTGTATGTATTCAATGATTGAAACACGAAAAACCTAGTTTAAAAAATGAAAGAAATTTAGAAAATTACCTTCAATATTCAATCAATTCAATGGAAAAAAACTTAATAACGGGCAGAAATCGGTGGTGGTGTTAAAGCCCTAGGCCGAAATCGTCGTCGTTGTGAAAGGCATTGATCGAGTTTTCAACTCAAAATTTATTTTTCCTTCGATTGACAATAATTTTGTTTTCAAGGCGAGAAAATTGTGCAGGTTTTTCTCTCAAAATTGTCCAGGTTTATCTCTCATTTTTGGATTTGCTCTCGGTTTTGCTTCAAAATTGGACACGGGTTGTAGATTTTGCTCTCGAATTCGGACTCTCGGTTTTGTAGGTTTTGGACACGGGCTTTTTGTAATATTAGGTGGACATGGGTCAATTGAATTTGGGTGGACAGAGGTTTGGGTCCGGATGCAAAAATGGTAAAATATGATCTCGTATGATGAGACCGGTCCCATCCAAGTATTTGTTGTTTCCAATATATCAAGAGATTTTATTAGTAATATATAAACAATATTTTTCTATGTTTATGTTAGTGTTATTCCAATTAAGTTATCTCTAATAATCATCATCAGTATTTTTTAAAATAATAGTATTTTTTTGACTGAGCCTCTAATTTATATATTATTATATATAATGAAAAAAGAAAAAATAGTATTATTTTATTAAGCATTTAAAATAATTTATGTATTATTGTTATATATAGTTATCATCTTTTTTTCCCTTTCAACCATTAATACTTTAATCAAGGTTATCAATAATTTGATGCAAATTTGTATTTTATGTTTTTGTTAATTTTTCCAAAAATAGATTTTGCTTTCTGATATATTTAATTGTATTATTGTGAAAAACAAACTAATTTGATGTATTTTCTTCATTTAGGAGTTTGTAATTGTTAAAAAAAATGAATTTTGTTGAAGTCCATTATTTTAATTGACTTGTTGTTCAAAATACCTGATTTCTTTCTTTCTTTCTTTCTTTCTTTCTTCTTCTTCTTTTTTTTTTTTTTTAATTTATTTGAAGTCTTTATGTGGGCAAAAAGAAATCTGATTTTGCCGAGTTTGCAACATGATAATCCAATCAAATAAGAATTCATATAATTCTTGCATATTCTCTCATTTATGCAAAGAGATCGAATTTTATTTAATTCTAATATTTTTTAATGCTTAGTTGTATAAAAAAAAAATCAGATTTGATGCATTTTCTGTATAATTTTACTGAATTTTGATTTCTTTAATTGCATTATTATAGAAGAAAATCTGATTTGATGTATTTTCTTTGTATAGGAGTCTGATTGTGCAAAGAAATCGGTATTTACTTAATTCCGATCTTATTTATTGTTCTATTATTTTATGTAGATTTATTAAATATGGGTCTGGAAGTTTTGTATTTTGATGCTTTTTTTATATTTTATTTATTCATTTATTTGGTTCTGTAATTTATTTTATTGTCATGGTTGCTTTTATTTTTATGCTTTCTTTATTTAATGTTTCTTTTAGTTTTATTTCACTTCAAAATACTGAAAAGTACAACTTTAATTTAACTAAAATCTGATTTTGTAACTAAAATATGAATAAGTTCTAATATCATGTTTTTACAAATTTAATAGCCATCGTGTATTGATGTTTTATATAGTGCAGATTTTTCATTATTTACATGACTAAAAATCAATTTTATTACCTAAAAATCTGAACTATGAAAATTCTCAAAATTTTACACATCACCAGGTTTTCACATTTTTGAAATCTAGGTGAAAATTCTCGAAATCTGACCAGTGAAAAATTTCAAAAGCTGAACTTTGCATTTGAAAATTATAAAACATACGCTGGATTGTTTTGAAAAAAGAGTTGAAAAGTCAACAATTGTAGGCTGATATTTAAAATTTAATAAAATTGTTGAAAAGTCAACAATTGTAAGCAAAAAAACTTCTTTTAGGGTAAAGAAAATAAATTTGAAAGGAAACAAAACAATTGTCTCATATAGAACTGGTTAATTAGTTAAAAGCAATTAATATTTAAGTAATTTTTTGTTGGTATGCATTTCTATATATAAAGTTGACATTCAATATTTAATTGGTGTATATTTTTTCTCATTTTATATTCTATTTAATTGAATTGACAAGTTATACTCTTTTAATTGATTAATTTATGTTGAATATAACTTATGAGATCGCTTGGTTGAGCGGTTCAAATGAGTTGATAGCTTATTCACCCCTAATTAGCTTCTTTTATACCGCTTGGTAAAGGTTTTTAATCAGCTCCCGGTAGCGGATTATGCCTAAAAAAGTTCTGTTTCTCAAAAAGCTATGTTGTAGCTTTTTTTAATCAACTGATAGCTAATTGAAGAATATTTCATTTTTATTCTTTTCCTTTATAAAATATATTTTTTATACCAACACATTATTTTATAGTCCACATATATATTATTTGACAAAATAAAATATTTATTTATTAAAGTAATTGTTTTGGTATCATTGTTTATATTTTTTTACGAAGTCTTTATTTGTTATTACAAATTTACAAAATAATAATTTTTATATACTAATATATTATTTTATAGTTTTACATAAATATTATTTTACACATAAGGATCTTTTTTTTTTATTAATATAATTATTTTGGTATCATTGTTTATTTATTTTTTTAATTTAATATTTTTGGGGGAAGTCTTTATTTATTATTATTTTTAACTTTTTTTAATTTTTATACATACTATTATTTATATCTCTAAATCATGTTTATATTGGTAAATTAACTTTCAATCAGCTATTTACCAACAATCAACTAATTTACCCAAACAATATTTTACAATCAGCTATCAACCACTTATGAGTCACCATCTATCAGCTCCTTAAACCAGCTCAACCAAGCAGAGTATGTCAATATGATTTAACTTGCTAACAATTTATTTTCTTTCAAATTTATCTCAAACCCTTTCACATTTCATTTCATTTTAGTGCACTATCATATTTAATACTTATTTAATTTGCTATTATGATTTTATAAATTGATTTATTAAATAATTTGATATCCGCACTATATTCACTACAATCAACACCTATCTGATGTGTCATCTTTTAGTTATTTTGGATGACATATATCGTTTTCTGGTTGTTCCGTTTTAATAAAAACTCATTTTTAAGTTGGTAAATTATTTCTTAAAATATGTGTATCATTATGCTACGAAGTTGGTGTCATTGTTAATAAGACAGTCCATGTATGTGCAAAGGAAAATCTTCAAATTTCAAGTGAACAATAATTTTATTTTTTTTCTATTTATTATTCATTTTCTTAATTTAATTATTTTTTTTATTTTATAAATTTATAATTTTATGCCTTTGTTCACAATTTCCGCGTATCACGCGGCGTACCAAACTCGTAATGCCAATGTCTTTTGACATTATTGCATTTGAGATACTCTTATAAGTTGATTAACATTAAATGATTACTTTAACTTAATATGGCTAGTTTACAATTGTTATTTTTTTAATTAAAATTTGTTAATACACTTTAAAAGCTATCAAGTTGTTAATTTATCAAATAATTGGTACCTCTGTTAACTAAGACACTGCATAAGTAAAAGGTTGTATTTGAATTGAATGAATCATTATGACAATTTAAGCTACTTATTTCAAATCCAAGAAGGTTGTTTTGGGTAGTGTCATTCGGTTTCAAATCAATAACTTCCATTTTGAGTTTTTGTGATGAAATTATATAATCACTAGCGTAATACCCGTGTGAACACACGGGTATAGAATATGTAAACACATACATATTACATGGGTATAGAATATGTATACACATACACATTACAATACTGAGCGTATTAAGAATAAATAAAGTTTAAGAAAAATAAATTATAATAATTAAAAATATATTATTTAATTTACACAATGCAAGATTTTTTTTAAAGTACATTATTTACTATATTTACATATCTACCGTCTTTGTTATAATAGAGTTTTTTCAATCATTTCTTACTTTTACTATTCACATTGCAATATAAAACTGACCATTACTAAAAACTGATAACACAGACGCAATTGAGTATTTATCTGTTGTATAATAAAATATCTTTTTAATACTATACCAAAAAATATTACAAAATGATAAATATTTTACTGTGGAACTAAAAAAGGGAGAATAATATAGATTTTTTTCTAAAACTATATTATTTGAAGTTTTTAATAAAWAAAAATGGTATGTTAGATTTGATAAAATATATAACAAGTTTTATTCAAAATAAAATTATATTTTGCAAATAATAAAGAAAATTTCACATATTTCAAATAAGTTGAAAAATAACAAAATTGAAAACATAGAGTATTTCCAAATGTATAATATCATATTAGAATATAATTTGAGATCCATTTAAATAATCTCAAGATTCACAAATGTATCATGCATTTTCATCTTGCAAATAATATCAACAAATCAGATAAATATATGCTCCACCTTCAAATTATGTAGCTAACACGTGAAATCAGAAATCAGTATGTGATAAAAATTAAAATAAGCACTATAATCTGGTAGGGAATATAACGGGAACAAATGCAGAATGAAAAGTTTTAAAAATTGATTTACGGACCATTATGAATTCTAAAAATAAAGGTCGATTTCATCTGAACAATTATTTGATATTTATGGAATAAACCCTAAATTACACAGAAACAATCGTGCATTTTCAAGAATTTAGAAAATCTTGTCAAAACAAAAAACCACATGCACAAATGAAGACTGAAAAAAAATCAACAAAAACTGGAAGTTTATTTCATATATAATTCATGGAATAAAAAAAATAAAATACATATAATGAGGAAGAGTAACATTTGCCTCTTTGAAAGTTTCAACAATCACCACAACTCATTTTCGGTAGCTTATAAATCTCCACTTGACATCTCAATTCAATCATACACATAAATCGATGATGGATCAAAAATTATAATCAGAAATAAAAACCAATGTTCATATATCGAATCATTTTTGGGGGACATTTAAGAATGAAGAGAAAAATGATA
>BMAC01000017.1:2180774-2205759 GCA_014905375.1 Phtheirospermum japonicum
TGTTTGTTGAGATTATATATTAAGTTATATTTTTTGAAAAAAAAATTATATTTACATTAAAATAACTCTTCTTAACATATTCTCAAAAATACTTTTTAGTTTATCCTTATCATTTTTCTCTTCATTCTTAAATGTCCCCCAAAATGATTCGATATATGAACATTGGGTTTTTATTTCTGATTATAATTTTTGATCCATCATCGATTTATGTGTATGATTGAATTGAGATGTCAAGTGGAGATTTATAAGTTACCGAAAATGAGTTGTGGTGATTGTTGAAACTTTCAAATAGGCAAATGTTACTCTTCCTCATTATATGTATTTTATTTTTTTTATTCCATGAATTATATATGGAATAAACTTCCAGTTTTTGTTGATTTTTCTTCAGTCTTCATTTGTGCATGTGGTTTTTTGTTTTGACAAGATTTTCTAAATTCTTGAAAATGCACGATTGTTTCTGTGTAATTTAGGGTTTATTCCATAACTATCAAATAATTGTTCAGATGAAATCGACCTTTATTTTTAGAATTCATAATGGTCCGTAAATCAGTTTTTAAAACTTTTCATTCTGCATTTGTTCCCGTTATATTCCCTACCAGATTATAGTGCTTATTTTAATTTTTATCACATACTGATTTCTGATTTCACGTGTTAGCTACATAATTTGAAGGTGGAGCATATATTTACCTGATTTGTTGATATTATTTGCAAGATGAAAATGCATGATACATTTGTGAATCTTGAGATTATTTAAATGGATCTCAAATAAAAAAACAATAAAATAAAATAATCATTACAGACACATACAAAGAGAAAAAAAAATAGCGCACCACGTGGAAGCGTAAAATTTAAAGTGTGCGTTGAATTAGTATAATAGGGTGGATTTGAAAAGAAAGTTCCATAAATTCCCTTCTCAAATTTAATTATTTCCGTAGTAATTTGTAGAAATCCTACTACACACTTTGCTAAAACTTTGTAAATACAAATAAGCTAAAAGCAAATACTCTCACCGTATTCATTTAAGTATTATTTTAAAATTTATGTCAATAATTAAGAAATTATAGATTTTACTAATACACTTTTAATTAATTAATAATATTTATAATTAAATTATCTTACCTCTTTATTCATAATTTTATTATCATAAAATTGTCTTGTTTCTTTAAATGAGTTGGGATAAAATTGTTAGAAAATGGATAAAAATTTTTAAAATATCAGTTAATTTTAAATAAAATTTAACTTTTGAAACAACACGTGTGAATAGAGGGAATACCCAATTGAGCTTTAATAAAATTCAAATACCAATATAACATTTGAATTTCAATCTCTCCACATATACCGTGTTACTTTCCTTTTTCGTTTTTTTTATAAAACTTTATTTGCAAGGTGTTACGCATAAAATGCTGGATGTTTTTTGTTCATAGGTTTTTTCCTTAAAAATTATTTAATTAATCTATTAATTAGACCGAGAAAATCTCAAAGTTTTAAAACTCATACAATTTTGCGAGTCTCCTAAAAGTATAATATTGGTTGTTATTTTAGTAAAAAATCATCCATCTCATCAAGTTAAAAACAATACAAATTATTCATTTTCTAATGCCTATTGTCATAAGGCGGTATTGTATGGCATGAAAAAATAATCTCAATATTTTAATCGCAGTGTTTGATTTATAAAAAGATGTTAAACAAAATGAAGTAGCACAAAATTAAGAACTGATATTTCACTCCATCTCTTCGGACTTTAGATTTCTTTCAATTTATCTAGTTTGGTCAAACTTATAGGGATTATTTATATTTTTTTTATTTTATTATTAAAAAATAAATGTCATATACACAAAATTACTGTTATTGACTTTATGAATTGAAGATAATTTTTGAAACCAAAATTTATTCTTTTAATATTCATCTTATGTTGATAGACATTATATTAATTGATTGACATATGTCAAAAATTATTTACCATCAAAAGAATAGTACTGGAAATGCTCTAAATATATGGAACTTTCCATAAATATAAGGGGTATTATTTTTGCCCCACAAACTATGCGTTTTTCACAGTTTATCATACAAATTATTATTTGTGAAAAATCGTCATACAATTTATGCGTGATTTGCAGTTTGCCCCTACAACGGGATGTTTGTGGTTTGTAATCAAAACCAGATGATGTGGCACAATTCGGTTGCGTCACATCATTTGGTTTTGATCACAAAACCACAAAAGATCTGGTTTAGGGGACAAATTGTAAATCGTGCATAATTTATAAGATGATTTGTCACAAATAATAGTTTGTATAATAAAATGTGAAAAATACAATAATTTAGGGGCAAAAAATAATTAACCCTAAATATAACTATCAATTTAAATCTTCAATGGACCTCTTGTTTAAATTCGGGTCCGCCAGACCCGGTAAAACATGTCTCATGCTCACAATGCGCCCCTCACATTCGCGCCAAGCGCGTAACCTGTGACATCAAAAAGGCATAAAAATATTTATTTAAATTTAAAACCACTAAAATTTCCCTGATACGCTGAGGGGTAAAATGGTAAATCCTCCCAGCCTCTCTGAACAGATGCTCTGCTTAATTTTCTGTGCAATCCTGACACTTATTTTTTACTTCAGATTATTTTTACCGTTCTTTCTTTACTCGGTCCTCAAATTTCATCTATAATCACACTCACAAAGAAACAACACTGTGTGTTTTAGCATATAATTATATATGTATATGTACTTATATCTGTTTATATGTATCCTCATATGAAGGAATTGCCGATTTCTTCATCGAGGTGACGAATTTGGGTGGATGGATCAACATCTTTTGGTTTTCTATTTTATTCTCTTTTTTTTTTGGGAATAATTTGTATAAATAGTTGTTCGTTGTGATGGTGCAGCTTTTGTGGTGACTGGCTCGTCGATTTCTACTTTTCATTTCTACGGAGCGATTGAGAAAATTGCTTTTGTCCCCATTGTTTTCTGATTTTCATATGGATAATGGATCAGTAGACATGATGGATGAGGGTGCCGTTTCGAACTTTTCGATCCGTGTGAAGATTAGTGTAACAGTTTGGGATTTTGTCCTTCCAGCGACGCCCTCTCTTCCACCTGTTATTGGTGTATCCTTGAATCATGCTAAATTGGGATTATTCTTTAATTAAGATTCTTTTTTATAGAAAGTATTATATTATCAATTTTGAAAAACAGAATTCTGCATATTAAAATATATTTATATTCTTCTTATAAATCTGGATTTTTTAACATTAGTGGTATTTTTTCGAATCGAATCCAATTTACGGAAATATAATTATATTCACAAAATAGACACCAATCATGAATATTTAAAATAGATATTACTTATTTTAAATTTCCATAACGGAGGCCGCATTCATTGGTATACACCAAWTATAAAAATTCATCCATCCAAAAATAAATTTYTTTCTCAATTATCAATATTGTCAAAATTAACTACACATAACCATAAATAGTTGATACGTATATTTATATATATTGATATATTTTTAATTTTAATTGCTATCGAACTGATAAGAAAATTATATATATTTAAATTCTTGAACATCTCACAATATGGAAAAAAAATATTCCGTTTAAATTTATCATCTTTCCATTTTTCTAGCAATTATATATATTATTAATAAGAATAAATGAGCAAATTTAAAGGTTAAGGAAAATAGAATTGTAAATCGAAACTTTCTATATCAATTATGGTTAATTGACTGATAATAAATATTCATTATTACTCATTGCTCATCAAACACCGATTAGAATATCAGTTGGGGATATGTTTAAATACTTTTAAATAGATGACAGAATATCATTATTATGTTTAAATAGATGACAGAATATCAGTTGGGGATATGTTTAAACACCGATTAGAATATCATTATTATTTTTAAATATCCATAGTTTTTTTAAATACTTTTAAACATAATCTTTTGCTAAACGATTTGCATTAATTATCTTTGTTAATTATATATGGCATATTCTGTTTTAGAATAATTTTTACCATTTCGTGTCAATAACTATTATTCAGACAAATCAATTAATTAGTCAATTATTATTAGTGGAATAATTATTCTGAAGATCCATTTTAGAATACGATTTGTAATAATTGTCTTTTTTTCTTATTTATTGCAAATATTTTATCAATAACTATGATTCAAATAACCAGGTAATTAATCAATTATTATCAATAGATTAATTATTCTGAAGAAATGTCAAATTTTATCAGATCGATTTGTATATAACTTTTACATTATTTCTAATAAACATATTAGTATCAATAATTATCCAATTAGATCTATTACAATTTTTGTTTAAATTGACGTAGATAACTTTTACTTTATTTCTAATAAAATATTTTCCTTATATATAATTAAATATATATTAGTTTAATTTATGGCACACCCCTATATTTCAGTATCGATAAATATAATATAATTTATGTATCAATTATTGTCTTTATCAATAAATATAGGGTAGATGATTAAAGTATTTTAAATATACTGTATTTACAATATTGTATTGGTATAAATTTGTTCCAATAATTAAATTTGTTCAAATAAATCTTTGAATATATTTTTTAAAATTTTCATTATACTTATACAATAATTAAAAGTTTATCTGATAAAATAAAATGATATATATGTATAAATTATAACATCTCACAATATGGAAATACAGATATTGTTAATCTATTATGTTATGTTTCCAAGTATCTTGAAATAATACCACATTCTGAAATTTCAATTATTCACAATTAAACACACATAAAGAAATAGGAAAACTATGTTTTAGTCAAACATTTCACAATTAATTGATTTGGAATGATAAATCAGTTTTTTTAAATCAATTTATATTAATAGAAAGATAAAAATTATTCATTTATTAGTGATTACTCATTTTATTGACTAAAAATAAATGTCTCAAAATAAAATTTGCCATAACTCAACAGACCTTATTTTCCATATAAATTCGAAGATTTCTATTTTGATTGACATGGAATAAATTGTGGAATATGCTTTTAACAATTATATCTTTTACTTATATAATAATTAAAAGTATTGATGATAGAAAAAATAAGGATATTCAGAAATTATAAAATGAAATTATGAAAAGATATATATTTTGATTATATTTGTCATCATTCCATGTCCAAAATTATTATTATACACCACAATCTAGCACAAGAATTGATAATTGATTTGTTACCTAATTGGTTTGCCAAAAGATGCAGTATATACTTATAAATTATAACATCTCACAATATAGAAATACAAATATTCTTATTTTATTTGTCATATTTCGATTTATTTTGAAATACTTGAGCTTTCTGAAATTTCAAATGAACAAAATTAAACACATGTAATTGTAATTGTTCTAAATAAAAATTTAGGCAAAGATTTCACGTTTAATTGAATGGAATGATAAATCAAAACTTTTTAATTAATTTAAATTATAGAAAATAAAATGATATTAATTATTCATTTATTTCAGATTATTCTTTTTATTGACTAAAAATATTACATTAATAGTTAATCAATTATTATTAATAGTAATTTAGTTAATCAATTATTACGAGATTAATCATTGTATTAACTATATTTATTGTCAATTTATCCGCACCAAATATAGTTCATTGTACCTGAAATATAATTTATTCTTAGTATGTATGTATGTACCTTAACTATATAATTTAAAATATCTAATCACTAAATTATGTTCTTGAACTTATTTTTTTCATTTAAGATTTTAAAATAAATATTCTTGAATCGGTAATTGGAATTATCTAACTATAATTTAGGAAAATTACATTAATCAGTTAGTTAATAAATTATTATTAACTTATTATAATTAATAATAGTATTTTTAGTTTTTGCAAAATACATTATCTAATATTGAGTTATTTCAATATATTTGTACTCGGTAAATATACCATATATATCTTGCTTGATTTTAGGGTGGTTATTATTCCAATTAAGAGTCTTTTCTTAATTTTATTAAAACAAATTTTCATACTTATTTTCTTCGGTTATTAATGTGTGTGTGTGTGTGTATATATATATATATATATATTCTATTTTATAAGAATTTACAATATTAATATATATGTAAATGTATGAAAATTTATAAAATATGGTGAAATGACCCATCAATATTTTTTAAATAATAAGTCTAAACGACATTTGTGGTTTAAAGATTTGTTAGTTGAATATTTTATTTTATATATTTAAGTATTATTCCAATTCTACAAACAGAGAAACAGTTCTAATTGTTTGGTTTAATTTCATATACGATAATGATTTTCTAAATTTTTCTTAGTTGTTAACTTATGTTCGTTATAAAATCGAAATCAACAAAAAATCTCATATTTTAAAGTTTATAACTTTCAAAGATTAAAGTAATTTTATATTATTATGCATTTTTCTTATATGCCCGCGTAATACGCGGGTTGTTACACTAGTATCTCTATAATTAACATGGATCATTTATTTGTAGTAATAACCAATTACATGACCACGCATACTAATTGATCATCATGTCTAAAAGTCAAGAATAACATATTTTGCTGAAATATACGCATAATTACTGCGAAATCAATGCATCTATTTTTGTGAAGATAAAAATAAATTTCTAAAAATACCACGCCATGCAAGGATTTTCGAATAGATTATTAGACATTGTTCTCAATTTTTTTTTTAATAATTGCTGGTTTGTATTCAATTTCAACATTATTGTATTTTTAGACTATGACGTGATTTCCTCACACGTTGAATATTAATTCAATTTTGTAATTAATGTAATACCATACAATTTTTTTTATCAACTCAATGGTAAGTAAATTATATAGAATGATAAGTAACTTAAATTACGGATATGATTTGTTCAGTGTATCTGTACTTACCATTATATATGTGTTGATTGGTAATTCCCACAAATTATGAAACAGTAATAAATTTACAATAATAACTTAAATTTGTTAAAAATCGATGTAATTTTAAAATTTTCATTTTTCCAAATGGCAATTAAAGTCAACTTTGACTACAATTAAGGAATATATTTTTATAATGTAAATGATTAAACCTTTCTTAATGAGATTTAATATTGATTATTTTGATTTAAGAAAAATCCTATAGAAATTCTATAGATCAATATTTTAAAATTGAAAGTCAACTATGAGTGTTAGGATTAATCAAGTTATTTCTCAAATCTTAATAATTAAAGTCTTTCTAATAAAAATTAAGATTGATTATTATAATCAATCATATTTCTTAATTATGTTATCCACCCTAATTGTGTTCACACCTTACAAATACTAACTATATAAAGTCAACTTTCCGTATGAATTATTTATAAACAAATGATTATATTCAATCAATTCATACTATGTTATTACCATTTGGTTTAGATTTTTCAATTTATTTAAAAGATCATTATTCAAATTTCCTCAAACATGGTAATATTTGAGTTTTGATCAAAATAAGTATATATTTATTTGATTTTTTTGTTAATTTAGTTTAATATTCAAGTTTTATCATGTTTACTTTTTTAGATTTAAATATTTTTTAGTAGGGAGATGTATTTATCACACTGTTCTTAGTTATAATTACTAATTTTGAAAAACATTTACCATTCATTTAGACCTTTTTATTTGATGGAAATATCAACAATCACATTTTTTTTTTAAATTTCAATTAATAATTTTAATTGAATACTCAAGCTTGTTTCAAAATAATTCTATATTAACTTAGGTATAAATTATTTTTATATAAAATAAAAAATCTAAATAGTGAGAATATATATATAACAATAAAGTGTAATTAATATTATATTTAATCTCAATAAAAATATTTAAGGTGCCTTTTGTAATATTAATTTTTTTAATAGATATACTATTTTTTTGATTCTCAGTTATTTGTTTTACGAGATTAGTCGCGCTATGTTGAATTCTATTACTGTTTCATGGTATCTCCATAAAAAGATGAAAACCCTAGTGTAATCTTTAGTGTAAATGACTAGATTTAAATAATGTATATGAATGTTATTAAACTTCACTTTTGTTTATGCACAATATGACTTCGTTAAGTTTTTTTTTGCAATATGAGTTTACAATTTGTTCAAATTTGTACTTTTACATGACTTTGGGTTTAAGGTGCATGACTTATAATCATTATCTTGCAATTTTTATATATTTGAGTTAATAGTACATAACTGCTATGGTCTCACACCTTATTATTTTATTTTACTGCAAACTGGAGAATAACGTGTAAATGTTTTATACAACTAAATATTTTATAATTTGTAAACTACATTTCAACGAATAGTGATCGTTTTATGAACCATGTTCAAAGTTTTTTTTAATAATATTATATATTTTAAAATAATTAGATGGTTTGAATATATATTGCTTAACTGTAAATATATAATAACTGTAAATTATTTCACACAATTTACGTAATCTTATAAATATTATAGTATCTATATACATATAAATGATTATATATATATATATATATATATGTGTATATATATATGAAATATTTATAATATTTTGTCTAAATTATCTGTTTCTCTTTGTTTGAAAAATAGAGTCATTTTCATTTCAATAAACATGTTGGTTTGGTGTATAGACATGAACAAATTTTAACAAATTTTGTCTAATTGAGCCCATTTGAACTTATTGAGGATGAAGAGACGTAAATGGTTCAATACTATTTGTTTCAATGTAAAATATAAAATAAAATAGCAATTGTGGTATACAATGAGTTTTTCTAAAAATTTAAAGTAATAATAATTCAGCGTTTGAACTTGATAAATTATTTTTCGATATCTGCATATTAATAATATCGTGTATGAAGTAGGTTTTTAAAATTTAAAGTGAACATTATTTTTTCATTTTGTATTTAACGTCTACTTT
The DNA here is from genome assembly GCA_014905375.1 of Phtheirospermum japonicum. Lineage (NCBI taxonomy): Eukaryota > Viridiplantae > Streptophyta > Magnoliopsida > Lamiales > Orobanchaceae > Phtheirospermum > Phtheirospermum japonicum. The sequence goes on from BMAC01000017.1 coordinate 2,189,706, forward strand.
TTGAACTTATTTTTAAAATAAATATTATATTTTTATGATTTTCTTATCAATACTCGCGTAATCGCGGGTGTCTACACTAAATTTCTAATTAAATTCTTTTACTTATTTACTCATAATTATCTTATTATCATAAAATTGTCTTGTTTCTTAAATAAGTTGGGATAAAGTTGAAAAATAAATAAAAATTTATAAAAGATTAATTAATTTTAAATAAAATTTAACTTATGAAACGACACTGCATATGAATCAAGAGAATACCTATTGAGCTTTAATAAAATTCAAATACCAATTTAACATTTGAATTTCAGTCTCTCCACATATAATGTGTTACTTTCTTTTTTTCGTTTTTCTTAAAACTTTATTTGCAAGGTGTTACACTCTGGATGTTTTTTGTTCATATTTTTTTTTCTTCTTAAAAATATTTAATTAATCTGTTAATTAGACTGAGAATACCTCAAAGTTTTTAAATCCATACAATTTTAGCTTTAAATTTGGGTCCGCGAGACCCGGTTAAACATGTCCCACACCCACCACGCGTCAATCACATTCGCGCCACGCAACGTAACTCGTGACATCAAAAAGGGATAAAAATATACATTTAAATTTAAATCCACTAAAATTTCCCCGATACGCTAAGGGGGTAAAATGGTAAATCCTCCCAGCCTCTCTGAACAGATGCTCTGCTTAATTTTCTGTGCAATCCTGACAATAATTTTCCGCTTCAGATTATTTTTACCGTTCTTTCTTTACTCGGTCTTCAAATTTCATCTATAATCACACTCACAAAGAAACATCACTGTGTTTTTTAGCATATAATTATATATATGTATACTCATATATATGTTCATATGTATACTCATATGAAGGTGGAACTGCCGATTTCGTCATCGAGGTGACGAATCTTGGGTAGATGAATCAGCATCTTTTGGTTTTCTATTTTATTCTTTACTCTTTATTTTTTTTGGGGAATAATTTGTATAAATAGTCGTTCGTCGTGTTGGTGCAGCTTTTGTGGTGACCGGCTCGTCGATTTCTACTTTTCATTTCTACGGAGCGATTAATCGATAAATCCTCTTTCATCAGGTACTTATGCATGTGTATCTGGTTTGCATATCTGTATTTTGTTGTTGTGCTATTTTATTTTTACCTTTTGTTTTTGTTTATGAAATTGTTTCCCCCCTTTTTCCTCCCCTTTCTGGATTGCTGTTCTCGGAGCGTATGCATTTGGCTATTATTTATTTTGACGTTTCTCTGGTTGCCCTAGTTTTCTTTCCAAAGTTATTAAAATGCTCTTCTGCATATATTTATGGATATATTTATTCTATGGATCGATGGATCTATGGTATCATGTAATTTAGCTGTATAAATAATGATATACTTGCTTCTTATTTCCAGTTTTCAGCCTGATTTTACTGTTCTCATTGTTATATATTAATTCCTTAGATTTCCAGGTGATTATTGACAAGCGGTCAGAGATCATTGACTACAATGGTTTCAGTTTCAAATGGTAGCTTGCCCGGCGAGGTTTCGAACAAGCGTCCGTTGGAGAATGGTTACGTGCCCAAATATAAGGCCCGTCGAGTATCCGCGGTCCGGGACTTTCCTCCCAGGTGTGGCCGCAATGCTGATCCAATAAACGTTAAACCCGAAGAGAATGGTGCCAGTGAAGTGGTTATTAAACTCGAGAGAAATGGTGTTATTAACACTGCTGAAATGCCCGAACTTGAGAAGCATTCCGGAATACAAAATGCTGTGGGCCCTAGCGGTGTCAAATGCTCTGATATCAAGCCGGAGTGTCAATTAGATGTCATAAACAATACCGTGGATGTGGATTTGACTGAGTCATTGGACGCGTTGGTGGGAAAAATCACTGTGAATGCGAAACTCGGAGTTGATACTGTGAATGAAATGAAAAGTGACGAAGAAACTGGGGCCGATCATTTGGCTTTGGTTAAGGCTTCAGATACAGAGGAAGCTTCTGTTTGGCCCAAGGATAAATACTGTGTGAGAAGTGTGTCTGCAGTTCGTGATTTCCCGCCACGTTGTGGTAGAAATTTTACTTTACCAACTGAAGAAGTAAAAACGATGGTTACAGCAGGAAATGAAAAGGTTGAAGTGACACCCAAGGAGGTTACTGTTTACTTTGCAGATAGAAATGATGGTGTTGTTACCTCAGTGAAAGAGGACGAAGAAGATACTTTGAAGAATTCAGATGGTGGGGCCCATGGTGATGAAGGCGTGCCTGAAATCATTCCTATCTCGATGATCAGGTCTGTGCCGGACACGAGCGATTCCGATTCCGATACCGATTCTGCAGTGCCGGTTGGAGAAGACATGGTTGTTTACTCCACTAAGAAAGTCAATGAAACGAAGCCTACCCATAGTGTTTTCACCTCAGCGGACAAAGTGGATAGGAAGCTCGTGCATGTTTTGATGGCCGAACCCAATTGTCCGTGGAGGAAAGGGAAAAAAACAGTTTCTCTAAAAACGAGCACCGTTGCAAAAACGAGCATAGAAAAGAACGAGAAGCTGACTATTTCCTGGCGGCTGAAAGGCAAAGCTGTGGCTAGGAAAAGTACCCATATAGTAAAACCTTTAAAAGTGCTATCTAAGAAGAAAAGTACTCATCAAGTAGAACCTTCAAAATCGCTATCTAAGAAGAAAAAGCTCAAGAAAGTTTGTACAAATGATGATGTAGATGAAAATCCCAGTGCTTTAGTGCTTGCAAATGATGAAGAAGGGCATAACGGGGATTCCCTTAAAAAATCTGCTGTTGGTCATAAAAAACAAAATTTCGAAGTTAACCTGCCTCCGTTTGGTCCCAATAGTTCCAACCAGGGCGATGCCCGGAACAAAGTGAGAAACACCCTTCGGGTTTTTAATGCTATTTGTAGAAAGCTCTTGCAGCAAGAAGAATCAAACTCGAAGCCGGAAGAGGAAGGGAAGTCGAAGAGGAAAAAAGCTAATCGTATCGATCTGCTCGCTGCGAAGGCTATCAAAGAGAAAGGACAAGAAGTCAACACCGGGAAGCCGATATTGGGAGACGTTCCTGGTGTCGAAGTTGGCGACGAGTTTCAGTACAGAACCGAGCTTGCCATTGTTGGCATTCACCGACTATACCAGGCCGGCATAGATTCGATGAAGCTTAGTAACGATTTGTTAGTCGCCACTAGCATTGTTTCGTCCGGGTCCTACACAGACGATTTGGAGAATGCTGACGTGTTGGTGTACTCCGGACAAGGAGGAAACGTTGTCGGGAAGCAAAAGGAAAAGCCCCAAGATCAGAAGCTCGAAAAGGGTAATTTGGCTTTAAAGAATAGCATCGACGCCGAGACGCCGGTTCGCGTCATCCGGGGATGGAAGGAGAAAGCCATCGACCCTCTGGACCCGAAATCCAAAATGTTCATGACATACGTTTACGACGGGTTGTACACCGTTAAAAAATACTGGACGGAAAAAGGGTCCCACGGCAAGCAGGTTTTCATGTTCGAGCTGAGGAGGAACCCCGGTCAACCCGAGCTCGCCTGGAAAGAGCTGAAAAAGACAAAAAAGTCAAAGTCCCGCCCGGGCGTGTGCGTCACTGATATCTCGGGTGGAAAAGAGGCGTTTGCTATCTGCGCCGTGAATACGATAGACGACGATAAACCGCCCCCGTTCAACTACATCTCGAAAATGATGTACCCCGAATGGTACAACCCGGACCCACCAGCTGGCTGCGACTGCACGGGCCGGTGCTCTGACTCGAGGAAATGCAAGTGCGCGGTCCGGAACGACGGCGAGATACCATACAACCGAAACGGGGCCCTCGTCGAGACGAAGCACCTCGTCTACGAGTGTGGGCCCCACTGCAAGTGCCCGCCTTCCTGCTACAATAGGGTCAGCCAGAGAGGCATCCGTCTCCAACTCGATATCTTCAAGACCGAGTCGCGGGGATGGGGGGTGAGGGCTTTGACCTCTATACCCTCAGGGAGCTTTATATGCGAGTACGCGGGGGAGCTTCTGGAAGATACTGAGGCCGAACGGAGGATCGGGAATGACGAGTATCTGTTCGATATCGGGCAGAATCTGAGCGACTCGTCGATGAAGCCCGAGGACCAGGCCCTTTCAGCTGAGCTTGTGGAGGATGGTGGGTTTACTATTGACGCGTGCCGGGATGGGAATATCGGGAGGTTTATTAATCACAGCTGCTCGCCGAATCTTTACGCGCAGAACGTGATATACGATCACGATGACTTGAAAACGCCGCATATTATGCTGTTCGCAATGGAGAATATACCGCCGCTGCAGGAGTTGACTTATCACTACAATTACTCGGTGGATCAGATTACAGACTCGAGTGGGAATATTAAAGTGAAGAAGTGTTATTGTGGGACCGCACAGTGTACGGGCAGGATGTACTGAGCGAGTTGTTGAAGGTATCGTATTTTTCGTTAGATGTTGGCTTTAAATTTGGAGAAGTTTGGATCTGTGCAGGTTTGTTTTGACTGGTGAATATGAGTTGCAAGCTTTTGTTAATGCAGATGGGGTTATGATATCATAGGGGAAATTAATTATAATGACTCTGCAAATAGTTCATAGTATTATGGGATTATTATACGAATAAGCACATTGGGTTTGTTATTGTGGATCTAAGATATTTGAATTTGAAGTAATCACATTCAAATGTGCGACGTTACTGATTTGGTGTGGCCATTGTCATATTTCCATGTTCCATTTCCGGTTTCTACTTTCGAGTGTTGAGTATTCAAATTTGAGTATTTATCGAGTTTTTTTTTTTTTTTTTTTTTTTTCTGTTGTGAAAATTGGAATTATTTTTGGATGAGTGAATTAATCTTTTAGATTTTATATGATTTTTGGAAATAAGAATAAATTGTTTGGTTGAGTCGCTTTAGAATAGTTTATTAGGTGTCCAAAATAATTTGTGAAAAAGAAGACGAAAAGAAAGAGATGCATATGACCTCCTATCAATGCCGTTGCGGTAATAACTGCCCATTACGATTTTCACCACAATGATACTATAACATCCTATTGAGAATATTTATATTTTAATGGAAGTAATACGGGACGTTACTTTTTTAAATATTTTAAGGTAATTTAAAAGATAAACAAACAAAAAAATAAATAATTTGTTACTTTTGAAATATTTTCAAGTAATTTAAAAGATAAATAAACAATTCCATTGGAGGGAATTGGATGGGGTGTCGCCACGTCGAGTTGAAGTTGGGTGTTCTGATGTTAAAAGGGTCAGGGTCAAAGTGGGGCAACAATCCGTGTAAGGGACTGGAACCGGGCCGTGAATAGAGCTAGGCAGGCTTACTGGGCCGCTTGTCATTTGGGCCCAGTAAATTAAATTAAAACAACTTTACCAAGCCCATTGGAGGGTGTTTTAGTTAAAATTTTATTATTTTGTCATTTAGGGAGATATTTTGTGTTTTGGCATCTGAATGTAATAAATCCGTTCAACAATTCCTATATTTACGGGGATACGGACGTGAAGAAGATCATTAAGGAAATTACATAATTTTCTCTCCCAGTTCTCCTCTGAAATCATTCCCTCCCTCATCCTTCTATCTCTTTCTTATTTCATCTTACGATTCCCAAAAATTTACAATTCCAGAATTCCCAAGAAACAAAAATAAATAAAAGAAAAATCAAAATCATTACAAGTGGTATCCAGAGCCTTGAATCCTTGGAAATGGCAGAGGGAACCCGCATCAAAGATCTTCAAGAAGCCCAGAAAAAAATGGATCAGAACCTGCAAACAGAAGCCATGAAGAGGGAAGCTAGTGAGATTAAATTGGAGGAGCAGATAACAGGTATTAACTCAAATCTAAAGGAGCTAAAAGGGCTGAATATGAAATATGACCATCTCACACAAACTCTAGCAGCTATACAATTACAATTACTCAATATGAACAAGGGAAAGAGTCAAGCAGAGGAAGAATCTATCCTAGGAGAGCCATATCCAGGGTTTGGCAATGAAAGCACAAATGGAAGATCCAGTAATTCCAACAAATCCAGACTAATTACTGAAACACAGGGCCTGAATTTTTTGAGCCCAGTACCCAGATTGGAATTCCCAAAGTTTGATGGCTCATCTCCCAGATCTTGGGTACTCAAATGCAACAGCTATTTCAAACTTATGCCCAATATTCCAGATCAGCAGAAAGTCATACTTGCTTCTATGCATTTTGAGGGAAAAGCTACTCTATGGTTCCAGAACCTCAATGCATCACAGACAGACTTAACATGGCAACAGTTAATTGAGATCATTTCAACCAGATTTGAGGAACTAAAGGAATCTAGAATCATTGCTGAGTTCAACAAGCTAAAGCAAACTGGTTCATATGCAGAATATGTGGAAAGGTTTGAAGAGCTTAAGGCATGCATGAAAATTTAGAACAACTACACAGAAGAGTACTTCATGGCTAGTTTCATTAGTGGCTRAAGTGAAGAATTACAGGCTTTCATTAACATGTTTGAACCAACCTCTTTACATCAAACTATTGAGCTGGGCAGGAAACAAACTTTAACCCTAGATGCAATTGCAAGAAAGTTCAAATCCAATCCCAAAACCAACCTCCCACCATTTCAGAACAAGAAACCAGAAAACACATATCATAACATCCAGAAACCATTCCCAAACAGCAACAATAAACCACAAACCAAAATGCTCACAGCCTCAAAGATGGCTGCAAGAAGGGAAAAGGGCCTATGCTATAATCGTGATGAAATGTTCACCTATGGGCACAGATGCAAACAGAGGATCAACTATATGATAATGACAGAGGAGGAGGAAATTGAATGTGCACAGATCCTTGATCCTGATCCACCAGGGGATGCTCCAACTACTGACACCATGGAAGAAATATAGATGACATTGAGTGCACTATCAGGAGGGGACAGTATCACTACCATGAGGGTGTGGGGGCAAAACAAGGAAAACAAACTGCAAATTCTAATAGACTCAGGTAGCACCCTGAGCTTCATTCAAGAATCTACTGCCAAAAGACTGGGTTGTCAAGTTGTAGATGCAAGACCTATTCTAGTGAGAGTGGCTAATGGGCAGAAGTTAATTAGCACCAAGGTAGCAAAAGGGTTTAGTTGGACTATGTAGGGCCACACTTTCTCCTATACCTTGAGGCTACTAAAGAATGAGGGCTGTGACCTCATCCTTGGAGGGGATTGGTTAAAGTCCTGTACTCCAATAGAGTTGGACTATGAACATATGACATTCATTGTGACGCTGAGAGGGGAGAGGGTAAAAATACAAGCATTGACAACCACTGCAGGCTGCCAGTTTATATCTGCCCCTTCACTATTCAAGATGATACACCAAGACTACCCTATCCAGATTGAGGAAAATTTTCTCCTAACCATACAAGGGTCTGAACAGGAAAAGGATTTTCAGTTGACTCAGATGACAGAACTATTGAAGGAGTACAATGATGTGTTTGAAGAACCAAAGGGTTTGCCACCTGTTAGAGGGACAGAACACCAGATCATTTTGAAACCTGGAAGCACTCCCAAGCACCAATTTCCTTACAGGTCATCACATGACCAAAAGGATGAAATAGAGAAGATAGTAAAGGAGTTACTTTCGAGTGGGGTTATCCAACCTAGCCAGAGCCCATTTGCATCACCAGTGTTATTAGTGAAAAAGAAGGATGCATCATGGAGGCTCTGTGTTGATTACAGGCATTTAAATGACTTAACTATTAAGCATGAGTTCCCAATTCCAGTCATTGATGAGCTACTAGATGAGTTACATGGTGCAAAGTTTTTTTCCAAGATTGATTTAAGGTCAGGGTACTTCCAGATTTTGATGAAACCAGAGCACAGATACCTAACTGCTTTTAACACTCACCATGGCCAGTTTGAGTTCCTAGTCATGCCTTTTGGGTTGTGTAATGCTCCTGCCACATTTCAGTGCCTAATGAATCAAGTGTTTAGTGACAGCCTAAGAAAGAGTACACTAGTGTTCTTTGATGACATTTTAATCTACATCAAGGAAGAGAATGAACACATTCAACATTTGAGAGGTGTTCTAGAGAAGCTCAGAAGCAACCAGCTTTTTGCCAAAAGAAACAAATGCCAATTTGGGCAAAAACAGATAGAGTATTTGGGTCACATCATCAATCAAGAAGGAGTGAGTACTGACCCCCAGAAAATTGAATGCATGGTCAACTGGCCCACCCCCAAGACAGTCAAACAATTGAGAGGATTCCTAGGTTTGACTGGTTACTATAGGAAGTTTGTTAAGGGGTATGGATTAATGAGTAGGTCACTGACCAACTTACTCAGGAAGGACAAGTTTATATGGGGAAAGGAAGCTGAGGCAGCTTTTCAAGAGTTGAAGAAAGCTATGATCACCACACCCATCCTAGCTCTACCAGATTTTTCTCAACCCTTTATTTTGGAGACTGATGCTAGTGGATATGGAATTGGAGCTGTTCTTATGCAACAGGGGAGACCAATAGCTTTTATGAGAAAACTTTTATGCTCAAAGAATTAAGCACTATCCATCTATGAGAAGGAATTCCCAGCTGTTCTTATGGCTATACAAAGGTGGAGACACTATTTGAAAGGACACAAATTCATCATTAGGACAGACCAACGAGCTCTCAAACACTTGCTGGATCAAAAGGTTATGAACCCTACACAACAGAAGTGGATCACTAAACTTTTGAGATTGAACTATGAAATCAAATACAGGAAAGGGAAGGAGAACAGGGCAGCTGATGCCCTATCCAGGGTAAGGGAAGTAGAAGGGGAGAATTATGCAATTACCACTATAACCCCTGTATGGATGCAGAAGGTGGTCCAGAGTTATAAAGGGGACACATTTACTAGCAAGATAATAACTGCTAAGGCTTTGGACACAAATACATATCCAGAATTTGAAATTAGTGAGGGATTGATCAGATATAGAGGCAGGTTGGTAGTGGGAAATGATACAGAACTGAGAAGGATGATTCTTGAGGTTATGCATGGCTCAGCCTATGGGGGGCATTGGTATAGGGGGAACTTACATGAGGATTAAGAGAGTATTCTATTGGCCTAAGATGAGACTTGACATTATTCAGATGATTCAGAAATGTGAAGTTTGTTCTAGGAGCAAAGCTAGCCATGAACCCTATCCTGGTTTGATACAACCTTTACCCATCCCAGAACAAGCATGGACCCACATAAGCATGGATTTCATTGAAGGATTACCTAAGGTAAATGGGAAAAGTGTGATCCTAGTAATAGTAGACATGTTTACCAAATATGGACATTTTCTACCTCTATCACATCCCTATTCAGCTCAGTCAGTGGCTCAGCTATTCATGGATCATATATATAATCTACATGGGTTACCCCTAAGTATGGTGACAGACAGGGATAAGGTGTTCACTAGTGTTTTTTGGGGTGAGATTTTCAAGTTAATGGAGGTGAAGCATAATTTATCTTCAGCCTATCATCCCCAAACTGATGGACAAACAGAAAGACTAAATCAATGTTTGGAGGGCTACCTAAGATGCATGGTACACAACAATCCAAGATCGTGGTTAAAGTAGCTTAACCTCGCTGAGTATTGGTATAATACTAACTATCACACAGGTTTAAAATCCACCCCCTTTCAAGCTTTGTACGGGTATTCCCCTCCCCTACTTTCTACACAACCCTATGTGAAACATGCAGACACAGAAGCAAGGGAATTTGTAAAGGACCGACAGGATATGCTCAAGCAGCTAAGAGAAAACCTAATTCATGCTCAGAACAGAATGAAAGTTTATGCAGATAGGTCAAGGACTGAGAAGACATATGCAGTAGGTGAAGAGGTGTACCTGAAATTGCAACCCTACAGGCAAAATTCTGTACAGCTAAGAAAGAATCTGAAGCTATCACCATGCTACTACAACCTCTATCGGATTTTGGAGAAGATCGGCAAAGTTGCATATCGCCTAGATCTACCGCCCGATTCACGGATCCACCCCGTGTTTCATGTTTCTTTGTTGAAGAGGCGGCTGGATCCTAACATGACGCCATCTCTTGATCTATCATCGGCGGCAGTGGAGGGAAATTGTGACCTAGCACCAAGAAGGGTTTTAGGGAATCGATTGGTAAAGAGGGGGAAATCAGAAGTAGAACAGATTTAGGTCGATTGGGGTGATGATTTTCAGAATAATTCCACCTGGGAGGATGCGAAATTCATCAGGAAGAAATTTTTGGGGATTAATCCTTGCGAACAAGGATTTCAACTTCGGGGGGCTGATGTTGTGAATCAAGAGTTTGTGGTGGAATTGGATGGGGTGTCGCCACGTCGAGTTGAAGTTGGGTGTTCTGATGGTAAAATGTTCAGGGTCAAAGTGGGGCAATAATCCGTGTAAGGGACTGGAACCGGGCCGTGAATAGAGCTAGGCAGGCTACTGGGCCGCTTGTCATTTGGGCCCAGTAAATTAAATTAAAACAACTTTACCAAGCCCATTGGAGGGTGTTTTAGTTAAAATTTTATTATTTTTTCATGTAGGGAGATGTTTTGTGTTTTGGCATCTGAATGTAACAAATCCGTTCAACAATTCCTATATTTACGGGGATATGGACGTGAACAAGATCATTAAGGAAATTACATAATTTTCTCTCCCAGTTCTCCTCTGAATCATTCCCTCCCTCATCCTTCTATCTCTTTCTTATTTCATCTTACAATTCCCAGAAATTTACAGAATTCCCAAGAAACAAAAATAAATAAAAGAAAAATCAAAATCATTACACATCCTATTGAGAATATTTATATTTTAATGGAAGTAATACGGGACGTTACTTTTTTAAATATTTTAAGGTAATTTAAAAGATAAACAAACAAAAAAATAAATAATTCGTTACTTTTTGAAATATTTTCAATTTAAATGATAAATAAACAAAAAAAAAAACAATTTTATTGAAATAAAGCTAGTTCATATCTCTTCAATGAAATAAATAAATTTAGAAGTTTCATCAATAATATTCAAATAAATTCAACATTAAATAGTTAATTATTGCGGAAATAAAATAATAAAATCAAATACGACTATTTGATTATGTTTGAAATATAAATAAAATTTTAAAACTTTAAATCGTGGTTTTACTACCGTCATCACCACCAAGCTTCTGCTCCGTTTCAAATGACCTGAAAAACGTTATTTAAAAAGGATGAGCTTTCAACTCACTCAGCAGAGAGTACATTTCATAATAATTGCATAATATCATAGTTTTGGATAATCATATCTTTATTGTGTAATGAATTACACCTCCATGTACAATAAATTGTACCTCTGTTTTGTATTGTTGCACCTCTATCTCTGGGTCCCGCGGCAATTTTTAGAACTTTATGGGTTGCATGACTATGTGCACATAAATTTGTGACGTAATCGCCAACTCTGATTTATACAATCACGGGCTAAAATACTACGCACTTTAATATAAATTATAAATAAAAAGGTTTACGTACCTACCTTGAATATGCAGAAAATGTGCATTGACTCTACAAATCCCTACCTTGAATATGCATAAAATGTGCATTGAATCTACAAATGGTGACCTGTGAAATATATATGCTTGAATGATCGACTAATTCTCAGAATTCTCATTGTCTACAAATAAACGGAATTGGTATCAACAGACGGAATAAAAATAGAAACGAATAATTCATCGAAAAAATTGAAAAGACTTACAGGGCCGAATTAAAAGACTTACAGCGATTGGAAACAAGAAGACTTCACACCATTAATGTATCTGCGGGCTAAGGTGTTCAGTATTATGGAGCGTTCTGTGCCTGATGCCATACAGTGGCCAGAGGATCGCACACCTATCCCCACTCACCCCAAGACTGCCTCCTTCTGTCGATTTCACAATAACTACGGGCATTACACTGAGAAGTGTAGGCACCTCAAAGAAGAAATAGAGAGATTGATAAAGGCAGGGCATTTGAAGGAAGTGATCTATAAAGAAAGGGAGCCGCGCGAACAAGGGCAGGCGTTACCTCCACCGCCGCCGAGGAGCCCGCCTCAGCAGCAGTTCGCGAGGCAAGGACGGTAAGGGAATCAGAGACAGGAAGGGCCGCAGAGAAATAGAGGAAGAATAAACATGATTTCCGGAGGGCCAACGGATGGGGACTCCAACAATGCGAGAAAACGGCATGTCAAGTCAGCTCGCTTGGGTGTAAGTGAGGTCATCAGTGTGAGCAGACAACCTCAAGTAGCAGGGCCAGTCATTTCTTTTGGCCCCGATGAGAGGCGCGGGCTACAGGAAGATCATAATGATGCATTAGTGGTCGAGGCGGAGATTGAGGGTTATGAGGTCAGCAGGATATTCGTAGATAATGGAAGCTCGGTGAACATTATATATACAGACTGCCTTGATCGGATGGAAATAGATAGAAGAGTGAGGTCGGTGAACACGCCCATATATGCTTTTAATGGGGCGCAGGTGAACACGGAAGGCGAACTGACGTTGCAAGTGGCGTTGGGAAGAGATGAGTCGAGAGTCGAGAAGAGTTTAAAGTTTCTAATCATCCAGGGGAGGTCGGCTTACAACGTGATACTGGGACGACCTGCCCTTAATGCGTTTCAGGCAGTAACATCGACTTATCACATGAGTATCAAGTACCCAGTAGGCAATGGAGTGGGCAAGGTTATTGCAGAGCAACAGGTCGCCAGGTCGTGTTATCAGATGGCGGTCAGGAAAGGGTTGATGGAGAATAAGCGAGAGAGAAGCAATGATCAACCAGAAGGGGTGCTCAATCCCAAGAAAATGAAAGAACAGGAGAACTCGGTTCAGCCGAACGAGGAATTAATGGAGATTTACCTGGAAGAAGAACATCCGGAGTATACCACGAGGATAGGTACCCAAATACCTGAGGCGTTGAAGAACGAGTTGATAGTCTTGCTGAGAGAATTTCGCGATATTTTTGCGTTCGGTGATGAAGAGCTGACGGGTGTTTCACCAGAGGTCGCGCAACATCATTTAAATGCGGACCCGGAGGCGAAGTCGGTAAAACAAAAGAGAAGGCACTTTGGGCCGGAACTGGACAAAGCGATTGAAGGAGAGGTGCAGAAATTGTTGAAAGCGGGCCATATAAAAGAGATTCAATTCCCGGAGTACTTGTCCAATGTTGTGATGGTACCAAAACCAGCTCAAAAATGGAGGATGTGCGTGGATTTTCGTGACTTAAATAAGGCATGTCCTAAGGATCATTATCCTTTGCCTCGGATCGATCAGTTGGTGGACTCTACCTCGGGGTGCTAGCTATTGAGTATGATGGACGCTTCGCAGGGATACCACCAGATACCCTTGGCGAAAGAAGATCAGCCCAAAGTAAGTTTTGTTACATCTACAGGTACTTATTATTTCGTCTCCATGCCCTTCGGATTGAAGAATGCAAGTGCGACCTATCAGCGGTTGGTGGATCGCATGTTTAAGGATTTTCTGGGGACCACCATGGAAGTTTATGTAGATGACATGCTGGTGAAAAGCAAAAAAGCAGATTCCCATGTTGAAGATTTAAATAAGACTTTCATTATCCTGAGACAGTATTGGATGAAGCTTAACCCGAAGAAGTGTGCGTTCGGGGTGCGATCAGGGAAATTTTTGGGTTATATGGTGACGGAGCGAGGAATCGAAGTGAACCCTGAGAAGGTGCGGGATGTTTTGGAGATGCCGCACCCTCGCACAGTGCGGGATGTGCAAGTACTTACGGGACGCATCGCAGGTCTTAGTCGTTTTATTTCCAGGTCTGCGGAATGAGGTGTCCCCTTTTTTAGGGCGCTGAGAAAGGGATCCAAGTTTGAGTGGTCAGAGGAAGCGGCGAATGCCTTTGATGAGCTGAAAAAATACTTGGCAGAGATACCACTGCTAACCAAACCAATGCCGGGAGAGGATCTGATTTTGTATATATCTGTGGGAGAGGTCGCAGTGAGCTCTGTCCTGATCCGAGAAGAAGCAGGTCTGCAGAGACCTATTTATTATTTTAGCAGGATGCTGCGGGGAGCTGAACTGAAGTATATCGAGCTGGAGAAAGGAGGGTTCGCACTTGTTAGTACGGCCAGGAAGTTGAGGCCTTATTTCTTGAGACACAGAGTGAAGGTACGTACCAATTTGGCCCTCAAACAAGTCCTGGGCAATCCAAACGTGTCAGGGCAATTGGTGAAATGGGCGGTGGAGCTGAGTGAGTATGACGTGGTTTATGAGCCAAGGGTGGCTATCAAAGCACAATTATTAGCAGATTTCTTGCAAGAAATGACAAGGCAGGTCGACGAGGATAGAGAAGTGAAAGCATGGACCTTGTTTACAGATGGGTCAACTATGGCTTCAGGGGCAGGGTTAGGTGTTGTATTGACCAGCCCTGAGGGAGAGAATTTAGAGTTTGCGATCAAATTGGGATATAAAGCGTCCAACAATGAGACTGAATACGAGGCTATGTTACAAGGAATGAAGATTGCTAGCGAGTTGGGAGCTCGAAGGTTGTGGGCATATACTGATTCGCAACTGGTAGCTCGACAGTTCGATGGTTCTTTCGAAGCTAGAGAAGAACGTATGGCGGTATATTTGAAAAAATTGCGGGAACATGCGGCTCGTTTTGAAGAGTTCAAGCTGGAGCACCTACCACGAGCTGAACATACACGGGCGGACCAGCTCGCGCGAATAGCAGGAGCGTTAGTGTCCTGTGACACTCGAAAAATCACACTGATGGAGCTGGGTAATAGCAGTGTGGAGAGGGGTGTAGAGGTTATGGAGATTGAAGATAAGGATGATTGGCGATCACCTATTTGGGATACTCTCCTTAAAGCGCAAGAGGGCACAGAGAAATTGACAACAAAAGAGGCTAGAGTTGCAGCTCGTTTTTGTGCTATTAACAAGGAGCTGTATAAGAGGTCGCGGTTTGGGCCTCTTCTGAAATGTTTGGCTAAAGAACGTGGGATGGAGGTACTAAGAGAGATACATGAAGGGTATTGTGGAGATCATGCGAAGGGAAAGGCCTTGATGGGTATAGCGTTGCGAGCAGGTTTCTTTTGGCCTGGGATGAAGGCTATGGCAAGCGAACTGGTTCGAACTTGTAAGAAGTGTCAAATGCATGCTCCGGTTATTCACATACCGGCTGAGGAAATGATAGTAATGAGCTCGCCATGCCCGTTTGCGCAGTGGGGGATCGATATTGTGGGTCCTTTCCCAAAGACCTCGGGCAGTAAAGAACAATTAGTAGTGGCTATTGATTATTTCACCAAGTGGGTGGAGGCTGAGGCTGTCACGGGGATAAGCGAGCAGCATATAATGGACTTTATTTTTGATAATATATTTTGCAGGTTTGGAGTGCCACGAGTGTTAGTCTCGGACAATGGGACCCAGTTTAATGGGCGAAAAATGCAGAAATGGTGCACGGATATGGGAATGAAATAGCGATTTGCCTCTGTCGCGCATCCACAAACTAATGGACAGATGGAGGTTACTAATCGTATAATTGTGCAGGGACTTAAGCTACGGTTAGAGAAAGCAGGTGGACTTTGGGAGGATGAGCTCGCGTCCGTCCTCTGGGCCTATCGAACAACTCCCCGAACTACCACGGGGGAGTCGCCGTTCAGCTTGGTTTATGGATGGATGCAGTCATTCCTGCTGAGATAGTTGGAGGATCGCAGCGTTTAGCGACCTTTAGCGTGGAAGAAAATGAACGATTGGCTCGAGGAGCGATCGAAACGATTGAAGAGATACGCGAGAAAGCTGTAGCTCGGGTGGAACATTACAAACAACGAGTGCGGGCTGCTTTTAACAAACAAGTTAAACATCATTGTTTTCAGGTTGGCGATTTAGTGTGGAAGAGAGCTGATGCTTTGAAGGCGACCAAGAAGCTGGAGCCAAACTGGATTGGGCCCTTTAAAGTGAGGAAGGTACTGCGAGGCGGTGCATATATACTTGAAGGTGCAGACGGGAAGATTTTACCCTGGAGCTGGAATGTGTGCCATTTAAAGAAGTATTACGCATAGAAAGAGGATCGCGGGAGAAGGTAACTCTGGTCGGAGGGCACTTTTCCCAGATATTTGAG
>BMAC01000017.1:2209782-2226845 GCA_014905375.1 Phtheirospermum japonicum
CAGTAATGGTGTTTCTTTTATTTGAAATAGCGTAAAATGGTGAATAAAGAAGATGAGAGGGTTTTATATCGGGAGGCGTAAAAGTGATGAGACAGATTGGAGCGAGCAAAAATAGGGTTTCATTCGAGGAATGTTTTGGGTCTTTTATTTTGGGCCCACTATATTTATTATACTCCGAGAAAGTATTAGAGTGACACGTACCCGACATTGTGTCAGGCTGCATTTAATGAAGCATAAGTGAGATGGGATGTGAGAAAAGAAGCGTGTTTTGACTTTATGGTTTGCTTGTAATTACGATTCCGAGACTGGTTATGGCTACAGGTCGATTGAGGAGTGGTATGTTTTCAGGTCGCCCAGTGTAAAATTTTGAGATATAACTTGGGGACTTGTGCGTATGAGGTCGTTCAAAATGATAATGATAGTGTGATTGAGAAAGTGAGCTCGTTTTGTTGACCTTTTGTAGGTCGCAGGTATGGTTAATGATCTATAATGAATTATTGATATTGTTGCTCGATGAGATCGAGCCGGGTAATTCTGAGATATGATTTTGTGAGGAAAAGTGATGGTTTGTGTGCATATGTTGTTTATGTTTGATTTTATGTTTACATGTCCTACCTGATTTCGTGCCTTAATCAGCTAGAACATGGGGGACTAGCTGATGTGGACCAAAATATTCGTATGTAGTATTATGTGATATATATGGGTATTTGTGGAAGGCGACCTGATTTCTAGGAGAGGGTGTGCCTCCTGGAAGATGGGCGAGCTGTATTATGTCTTTGAGAGGTGAACGAGCCAAAGGCTGTTCCTCAATATTGTGTCTTTGAGAGGTGAACGAGCTGAAGGCTGTTCCTCAAAAGTGGGCGAGCTGATGTATCTGGAGTAGCGACCTGTAGTATGAGGATGAGTTCTCATATAGGGTCGTGATCTCTGGTGGGTTGGMCTGKGTATTTGAGCCRYATTGAGAGTTTAATATGTATGTGGGTCTGGTGGGCTATYTGCCCAGGCTTATTTCGGTAATATATATTAAGAAGTTTCATATTTATGGGAACTTATCATATGGGAAGAGTCCCAATTGAAAGTCGGTGAAAGAATCACGGTATGAATGGAATTCTGGTTATGAAAGGTAACCCTAGATAGTGGAGGATTTCTCCTATCTCTATAAAAGAAGGCTTTTGTCTCTTATTTTATATTCATTATCATACTATTATTGTGATTTCACCGTATTATTGAGAGAGAGGAGTGTGTTTTTCGCTTATTAACTTAAGCGTCGGAGGGCCTTAACGGGCTCGAAATCCGGCCCGTTCTAGGCGTTGTTTTGCATGATCGGTGAGGTCGCTGTGATGATTGCTGGAGGTTTTTGAGGTCGCTGAGACATCTTTCATCACCAATTTAGGTCGCTGATCTCTATTTTGAGGTTAATGTCCCCTTTATTTGGTAACCCAACTTTTTGGACTTATCACCAGTTTTAATTAAATTACGTAAAAACCTAATTTTAATTGTTTTTGTTTTATTTGAAAGTTGTTTCCGTTTTATGGGTTAAGGAACATGTGTATTGGTCCCCTCTTACCTTTCAGCTATTTGTAGACGGGAGAAGATGAGAAGGAATCATTAAGCAGCAATTACAAATTCTTTTTCTCCCCAATTTCTCTTTCCCTTCCTCTCCAAGTTTCTTCACCCCATCTTACATATTCATACAAACCTTATTCAAGCCCAGAATTAATACACAAAAATAATATACAAAAATTAAGGGATATTACAATTGGTACTCAGAGCCTTTTCGATTCCCTGAAATGTACACAACTTAAGGATCTTTAAGAGGCCTAAAAACGCATTGATCAAGTCCTTCAAATGGGATATGCAAAGAGAGAGGCCACAGAAATTAAGTTACAGAAGCAGATCAATGGAATCAGTATAGATATGATGAACAAGTTTGATCACCTAGCACAAACATTAGCCTCTATTCAGTTGTAGTTGATCAACACAGAAAAGGTGCAGAAACAAACAGATGAGGGCTCTATTTTGGGTGAACCAAGCTCAGGATGGACACCACCCAGAAATTTTACCAGGCAACAACCAATAACATCCCACAAGATCATACAGGATCAACCACAGCCGAACATAATCAACCCACTACCCAGGATTGATTTTCCCAGGTTTGATGGATCTCAGGCTAGGTCTTGGATATTAAAATGTCAAGGCTATTTCAAACTCAATCTCAAAAGTTTAGATGCTCAGAAGGTGATTCTACCATCTATGCATTTTGATGGTAAGACTTCACAATGGTACCAACACTTTTCTATCAGACAAATGGATCTAACCTGGGCTCAGTTTTTAGAGGTCCTATCAGCCAGATTTGATGAATTGAAGGAGACAAAAATTATTGCTGAATTTAATAAACTGAGGCATACACATTCATATTTGGAGTATGTGGATAAATTTGAGGAGTTGAGAGCCTGTATGCTGCTTTTAAACAGTGGTGCATACTCTGAATAATACTTTATTGCCAGTTTTATTAGTGGTTTGAGTGAAGAGCTACAATCTTTAATACACATGTTTGGACCTACATCCCTGCAAAAAAACTATTGAGTTGGGACAAAGACAGTTGCATACACTAGATGCAATTACCAAAAAACCGAGGACTCCAACTAGACCCAATGTTCCTTTCATTCCTAGAAGGAATGAGATAAGTACTACCCTGAGACCACCACCAGTTCCAAATAAACCCCAGCTTAAATTACTCACAGCCTCTGAGACGGATGCCAGGAGGGATAAGGGATTATGCTACAATTGTGATGAACCTTTTACTACAGGACACAGGTGTAAAAACAGAATATCATACCTTATTATGATTGAAAAGGAAGAGAATCACTACAGGGAACCCTATTTCAGTCAGGAGCTGCCTGAACAGGTTGTTGAAGAAAATATGGAAGAGATTCAGATGTCATTAAACTCAATTTCAGGGGAAGGATGGTTAACTACTATGAGCTTCATGGATCAGTGGGTAATGAGAGGATACACATATTGATTGACACTGGGAGTACCCTAAGTTTCATTCAAGAGTCAACTGCTAAGAGGTTGGGTTGTACTCTTGAACCTGCCAAGCCAATCTTAGTTAAGGTAGCCAATGGACAGAAAATGGTGAGCTCAACAAGGGTTTCTAGACTGAAATGGAAAATGCAGTGGCATCCTTTTTCTTTTTCCAAAGGTGTTGGAAAATGAAGGTTGTAACCTAATTTTGGGTGGTGATTGGCTGAAATCCTGTACTCCTGTAGAGTTGGATTATGATCATATGACTTTTACTGTTACATTTGATAGAGCAAAATAGATGCCACACCTAGATTGGGGTAGCTCTGACCCAAAATAATTAAATAACTTAAGAGAAGGATAGACTAACTCTGTCTCTACGAAAGATCTAGTTAGCCCTCCCGACAAAACAGAATGTGGGGAAGGATGGTTAGCGCTTGAGATCCCTGACTTAGTCATCTGCAAGGACACTAAGGATCCGGAGATTATACCCAGTCGAAGTCCCAGGGGTGGAGTTCAGCCTGACCTGGGTAAAAGGCCTGAGTAAAAGGCTTGGTTGAGTCCCCTGAGGAATAGAGCTTTGCCTCATCATTGGCGAGAGTTGACCTGTTGAAACAGCAAGGGCAAGAGGAAAGGAGAGCCGAAGTATCATGGACTAGGTCAGATGGAAAGAAGGAAATAAGAAAGACCTGGAAAGGGAGAACTGTTCCTCAGATTCCCAACAAAGAGACAGGTGGGACCACTTGTCAGAATTTGTTGGGTAACGACCCTTGATTCGCGCCATGTGTTCCTTAGATCCCGGCTGGGGTCCCCGTTAGGAAAAGATATAAATATCTCAGCCCCAAGGCTGAGATAGGTATGTCATTCTTCTGAGCATTCTTGCTTTCTTTCTGGAAAACACCTCAAAACGCTTACTGGCTTGAGCATCGGAGAGGTTTCCACCGGAAAACCCCCGGTGGTCCTTTCTAATCTGTTTTTGTGGTGCAGGTTTAGGAAGCTCTGGAGCTTCTAAGTGTTGTTCCAGCAGTTCATTTTTTTTGGCTGAAACAATTGGCGCCGTTTGTGGGAAAGCGATCAAGTTAAGACGTGAGATTTTCTGTTTATTTCATGGCTTCAGACGGTTTACGGCGGAACTTGGTGGGTGAGCTTGGTGGAACCCCTAGTTCCGCCGCACCATGGGGGATGCCCAGGTCGTCAGATACGGCGGCGACGGGGCCAGGAGAGACAGCGCCGTCGACAGGGGCCGCGCCAGGCGCTACGCCGCCCCCGTTCAGTAGATCTGAGCCAGCTACGGGTGGTTCATTTAACGAATCCTTCCTTCTGCAGCTCTCGGAGCTGATCGGCAAAGCCGTGGAGACGGCGGTAGAAAAGAAGTTCGCGGAGATGGCGACGCCACCATCCAACACACCACCAGCGCAGACTGTTCCGGTGGTGGGAACAGAGCCATTACGAGGGCAGCAGGCGGATCGAACTCCCTTACATGATAGGGAAGAGCGTTTCTCCACCTCTGACAGTGAGACTTCAGGCCAAACTAATCCAGGTCTGGCTGAACAGATGCAGAGTCTGCAAAAGGAAGTAAGGTAGTTTAAGAGAAAAATGGTGACGGGTAGGATGACTCCGGCAAGAAGGGGCACACCA
The DNA here is from genome assembly GCA_014905375.1 of Phtheirospermum japonicum. NCBI lineage: Eukaryota > Viridiplantae > Streptophyta > Magnoliopsida > Lamiales > Orobanchaceae > Phtheirospermum > Phtheirospermum japonicum. Next base: position 2,214,445 of record BMAC01000017.1, read on the forward strand.
TTTACTGAGGAAGTCATACGAGATGATGTGCCAGCTTAATACCGCTCCCTAGGCTTCGAGTACAATGGAACCATGGACCCGTGGGACCATCTCAGTCGCTTTGAGATCGCAGCAGCCCTGCATAAATTTTCGGACGCTGTCATGTGTCGGGTCTTCCCGATGACTTTTACTAAATCAGCGCAGCTCTGGTTTAGTCAACTGCTGCCGAGGTCTATCAGCAATTTTGATGAGTTCAGCTCAGCCTTTTTACACCAGTTCACAAGCTGCAGGAAATACCAGAAAATGCCACTGGAACTTTTCAGTCTCAAGCAAAAGGAGAATGAGAGCCTCCGTGCTTATATCAACAGGTTTACAACTGCCAAATTAGAGGTGCCCTCTGCATCTGAAGAGCTGTTGGTAAATGCTCTAGCGCAAGGTTTGAGACGAGGGGATTTCTTTCAGTCGCTGGTGGTGAAACCAGCTCTGAAATTTTGGGAGCTCTTGGAAAGAGCGGAAAAGTATATCCATCTGGAAGAAGCTCTGAAGATTAAGGATTAGGGAGAAAAGAAGAGAGAGAGACATGATCGTGAAGATAGGAGAACTGTAAAAAATCTTAGGCCAGACCTGTCTGGTGGGAGGCCTCGCTTTGATAAATACACTCCTTTAGCAACCCCACAAGGAGAAATCCTGCAGGCAATCGAGAAGCATCCAGACTTGAAGTGGCCAAAGACTTATTCGCAGAGGTCCAGAAAGGAAAAATCAGATCGCTTCTGTCGTTTCCACAACGAGTATGGGCATGACACTGACCAGTGCACCCATCTGAAGGATGAGTTGGAAAGGTTAGTTCAGGCGGGGCATCTAAAAGAGTATGTTCGGATAAGGAGAGAGGAAGCTAGATTTGGTAAAAAGAATTATGATCGGACCCTGACAAATAGGAGCAACCAAGATAGGGTGCGTACTGAGGTGAAAAGATCTGATCAGACCCAGGTCATTCATGGAGAAATCCAGATGATTATCGGAGGAGAATTTGAGGAGCACTCCAAACGGACACAACACAATTATGTCAGAGCTGCAAAAGACRTAGTTCGAAAATRGCGAGACGTGGGACAAATGACTTCTACCCCCAACATCTGTTTTGGGTCAGAAGACGGCGATGGTATTTTAGCCCCTCACATGGATGCTCTGGTTATAACTGCAACTATTGCTAATTATAATGTCCGTAGAATTTTCGTGGACACTGGGAGTTCTGCCGACATTTTGTTTTATGACTGCTTTAGGCAGTTGAAAGTGGACGTTGAGTTGGAAGAGGTCACCACCTCCCTAGTGGGGTTCGCGGGGGGAGCCCTAAAACCCTTGGGAGCAGTGAGGCTCCTCATGACGTTAGGAGAAGAACCATACAGGGTGACAAAAACAGTGTGTTTCTTGGTAGTGGATGCACCTTCTTCTTATAATGTCATGTTGGGTCGACCATCTTTGAGCCAATTTCAGGCCGTTATATCCGTCTTCCATATGAAAATGAAATTTCAAACGGAAGACGAAGCAGGAGAGGTCAGGGGTGACCAGTATGCTTCACGATGGACTTACATAGAGTGTGTCAGGAGGAATGAGGAGGAAGAGAGACAGGGCAAAAGGGCCAGAGTAGAGCCGCCAGAGATAGACCTGGCCAATAGAGAGGAAGGTCTGATGATGGTTGAAGTAGTCCCGGGGGATGGGAGTCGGGTCCTTCGAGTAGGTACAACCCTCAGTCCGAAAACTTTGACAGAGCTAGTCGCACTATTAAGAAGTAGCGCGGATGTGTTTGCTTGGTCTCCAGAAGATCTGGTAGGGATCGACCCAGAAGTGGCAGAACATCACCTCAACATCAGCTTAGATGCCAAGCTAGTAAAGCAAAAGAAACGTAATTTTGGCCCTGAGAAGGAAGCCGTCATAGAAGTTGAGGTGGAGAAACTGTTAAAGGCTAAACACATCCAAGAAATACAATTTCCTGAATGGCTTTCTAACGCTGTCTTGGTTCCCAAGACTCAGGAGGACTGGCGCATGTGTATCGACTTCAGAGATCTCAATCGTGCTTGCCCGAAAGATCACTATCCCTTACCCAGGATCAACCAGCTTGTCGATTCCACCGCTGGATGTGAGCTCTTGAGTATGATGGATGCATCTCAAGGGTATCAACAGATCAGAATGGCTAGGGATGATTGGAAGCGGGTCAGTTTCATTACCCCAAAGGGGACGTATTGCTATGTTGTGATGCCTTTCGGTTTAAAAAATGCAGGAGCCACCTATCAGCGTTTGGTTGATAAGATGTTTAAAAATCAAATTGGGCGGAACATGGAAGTTTACGTGGACGATATGTTGGTCAAAAGTGTGAAAGCAACATCACATGTGGAAGACCCGCAGGAAACCTTTGATACTCTGCGACGATATAGGATGAAGCTTAATCCTAAGAAGTGCGCGTTCGGGGTCAGAGCTGGCAAATTCCTAGGCTACATGGTCACAGAGAAGGGTATCGAGGCAAATCCTGAGAAGGTCAGAGCGATTATGGGCATGCGGGCGCCTAGGAATGTGAAGGAGATGCAATGTTTGGCGGGGCGTATTAATGCGTTAAGTAGATTCTTGTCCAGGTCTGCAGAAAGGAGCTTACCATTCTTTCAAGCTCTAAGGAAAAAAGCAAAATTTCAGTGGAGTGATGAGTGTGAGGAGGCATTTATCGCATTAAAGGAGCATTTGGCTAGTATGACCTTGCTAACAAAGCCTATCCTGGGAGAACCCCTCATTTTGTACTTATCGGTAGGGCAACAGGCAGTCAGCTTTGTCTTACTGCGGGAAGAGGGGAAGATTCAGAAACCAGTCTATTACTGGAGCAAGGTCTTACATGATGCCGAAGTAAGGTATGTAGAGGTGGAACGAGCAGTACTGGCCCTTGTGGGAATGGCCTGGAAATTACGTCCGTATTTCCTGTCACATGGTATAATTGTACGAACGAATTTGCCTTTAAAGGCGGTCATGGATAAGCCAGAGGCGTCGGGAAGACTGGTCAGATGGATAATTGAGCTAAGTGAATTTGATATTAGCTTTGAAACCAGGACAACAATTAAAGCTCAGGCCTTGGCAGATTTCATGCAAGAAATGACTGGCCTTCCCGAAGAACTAGAAAGATGGACGATCTTTACGGATGGTTCTGTCTGTAATCAGGGCTGTGGAGCAGGAATTGTCCTGATCAATCCAGAGGGGGTGTCTACTGAGTTTGCTATCCGATTAAATACAACATTCTCTAATAATTCTACGGAGTACGAAGCTCTTTTAAGAGGTATCCAGATGGCGAAAGACCTGGGTGCGGATCACGTATGTGCCAAGGTTGATTCTCAACTTGTATGTAAATAAATTAACGGAGATTTTGAGACGAGGGAGGAACATATGCAGAGATACTTGGCTAAATTTAGAGAGCTAGCCAAAGGTATGAAAGAATTAACTGTTATTCAGATTCCCAGAGAGGAAAATGGCCGCGCGGACTTCTTAGCAAAAATAGCAAGTTCAGCCGCGGATTGTTATGAACGAATGATCACCTTGTTGAAAGCAGAAGGGGAGTTCAGAATCGAGCAGATCTGTACGGTTGCTGAGGAGGAAGATTGGCGTTCCCCCATAAAAAAACACCTCGAACAGAAGGTCTTGCCGGAGGAAAAGATAAAAGCGGCGAAAATACGGAGCAGGTCTGCTAGATTTTGCCTGATCAAAGGAGAATTATTCAAGAGAGGATTTGGTTAACCTCTTTTAAGGTGCTTATCACAAACAGAAGGAGGTCTGGTGTTGAGAGAGATACACGAAGGTTGTTGCGGCAACCATATGGGGGCCAGAGCTCTAGCCAGTAAAGTATTAAGAGCTGGTTATTTCTGGCCTTCTCTGAGGAAGGAAGCTGAGGACTTCGTTAGAAAATGTGAAAAGTGCCAGAAGATGGCTCCACTAATCCACCAGCTGGCGGAAGAACTCATGACGATGAGTTCCTCCTGTCCCTTCGCTAAATGGGGTATTGATTTGGTCGGCCCATTCCCAATGGCCCCAGCCCAGAAAAGGTTTTTGATTGTGGCTATTGACTATTTCAGCAAATGGGTTGAAGCTGAGGCTCTCGCTAGAATAACAGAGGAGGCTGTGATGAGTTTCATTTGGAAGAATGTGGTCTGCCGCTTCGGTGTACCAAGAATAGTGGTATCAGACAATGGGACCCAATTTGCGGGAGCCAAGATAAAGGCTTGGTGCGCCAAGATGAACATTCGGCAACACTTTACGGCTGTATACCACCCACAAGCGAATGGTCAGGTTGAAGTAACTAACCGCATTTTAGTCCAAGGAATTAAGTCACGACTGGACGGATCTGGAGGAAAGTGGGTGGAAGAACTGAGCTCCGTGCTGTGGGCGTACCGTACGAATCCGAAAGAAAGTACAGGTGAAACCCCTTTTAGTTTGGTGTACGGTTTGGATGCCGTAGTGCCCGCGGAAGTCAGCCTTAAAACTCATCGGATCCAGAATTTTAATGAAGAACAGAATGAGCTATTAAGGCAGGATGCTTTAGACCTGATTGAGGAGAAAAGAGAACAGGCTGCGTTACGAATGGAACATATTAAAGGAAGGGTGAAAGCGGCGTATGACAAAACTGTGGCCAAGCGACAATTTCGAGTAGGAGATCTGGTCTTACGACAGTCTGACCTAGGACAAGCAAAAGGGAAGTTGGAAGAGTCTTGGCGAGGACCAGTAAGAGTCACCCAGACCTTGCCTGGTGGTGCGTACAGGTTGGAAGAGCTGGATGGTACAGCACTACCTCGCGCTTGGAACATTGCCAATTTACGAAAATTTTACACCTAATTGTAATGACTTTATGTTTGTTCGGATTGAATAGATTTACAGTTGAATTTATGGTTCACAGCAGGGATAAAACAATGAGACACATTCAAAATATTGACGAAAGCGCTTATTAATAATTAAAAGAACTTCCAACAGAAGTACAAAAGCAGAAGTACAAAAGCAGACATTCTCACAGAATACTCGCAATCACAAAGGCACAAATCATAACCATGAAAAAGTGATAAATACAGCCTTAGGATGGGGGTGCAGAATCGAGAAGTTGACGGAGCCGCTGGATCTCGTCCTCGTGTTCCAGCAGGCGAACACGGAACCGGTCTGACACCTCCACCGCGATGTCCCAGTCGACGTGAAACTCCGCGTTCTCCCTCTTCAAGTCAGCAATGATTTGTTGAAGACGTTGTCGTTCACTACGGAATTGTGATTTCTTCTCAGCCAGTTTCTTCATACGTTCTCGCAGCTGATCCTACAATTCGGAGATTTCTTCCTTCAGACGACCTTTCTTATGAAGCAGTCGGATATGCTCCTCAGTGGAAAAGACGTCGGGAGATGATGAAGACGCCATTATGCAAGGAAAATAAGCTGGGGAGAGGCACCATTATATAGAAAAAGAAAAAGCGGGAAATCACTTTCACTTGGCGTACAGATGGCTTAGAAAAAGGCGGGAAAATACATTTGAGTTTGGCGCGCAAAAGAGGCCCAGATAAAGCCAGGATTGGCTAAGGACGTCCTGAAATTTTCCTGACCTGATTGTCAGTTCAAGCCAGGATTGGCTAAGGACGGACGTCCTAAAATTTTCCTGACCTGATTGTCAGTTCAAGCCAGGATTGGCTAAGGACGGACGTCCTGAAACTTTCCTGACCTGAATGTCAGTTTAAGCCAGGATTGGCTAAGGACGGATGTCCTAAAATTTTCCTGACCTGATTGTCAGTTTAAGCCAGGATTGGCTAAGGACGGATGTCCGGAAATTTTCCTGACCTGATTGTCAGTTCAAGCCAGGATTGGCTAAGGACGGACGTCCTAAAATTTTCCTGACCTGATTGTCAGTTCAAGCCAGGATTGGCTAAGGACGGACGTCCTAAAATTTTCCTGACCTGATTGTCAGTTCAAGCCAGGATTGGCTAAGGACGGACGTCCTGAAAATTTTCCTGACCTGATTGTCAGTTTAAGCCAGGATTGGCTAAGGACGGACGTCCTAAAATTTTCCTGACCTGATTGTCAGTTCAAGCAAGGATTGGCTAAGGACGGACGTCCTAAAATTTTCCTGACCTGATTGTCAGTTCAAGCCAGGATTGGCTAAGGACGGACGTCCTAAAATTTTCCTGACCTGATTGTCAGTTCAAGCCAGGATTGGCTAAGGACGGACGTCCTAAAATTTTCCTGACCTGATTGTCAGTTTAAGCCAGGATTGGCTAAGGACGGACGTCCTAAAATTTTCCTGACCTGATTGTCAGTTTAAGCCAGGATTGGCTAAGGACGGATGTCCTAAAATTTTCCTGACCTGATTGTTAGTTTAAGCCAGGATTGGCTAAGGATGGAGGTCCTAAAATTTTCCTGACCTGATTGTCAGTTTAAGCCAGGATTGGTTAAGGACGGATGTCCTAAATTTTTTCTGATCCGATTGTCAGTATGGGCCTTGACTCTATCCAGCCTTAATATGGGTCCGGGCCAACAAGATCTCCTGACTTGGGTGACAAGAGCCGTTAATTGGCCTACGTATACAGGCCTGACCTATCGTCTAGCGAGACCATATGAATGTGCTAGACTGGACTAAGCTACAGAACCTTCAGGAGTAAAATGCCCAGTAGTTAACATTACCGTGTGCATGAGTTGAACAGTAAAAAAAAAAAAGAAAGAAAGAAAGAGAGTAAAGTAGAGAAAAGAACTCGAGAGATTCATATATTATTGCACAAAAAGTACCAGCTGCCTACACCTTTTCAGAATATAGGTTGGCAACTTTGATTACATGAGATTACAGGGGAAACATCGAAAAGTAAGGCTAAAATATTTAGCTAAGAGAAGATCTCTGATCTGAAGCCAGAACTCGACGAACCCGCCAGAGTTCACGCTCTGTTTCGTGCAGGCGGCGGCGGTATTTGTCAGAGCGATCGGCAAGCATCGGAACTTCACCGGCGGTAGCGGTCAAGCGGCCTACCGATTCGGCCAGGCCCGCCTTCTCCTCTTGAAGTTGTCGGTTCACTTGCCGGAGTTTAGCCCACTCTCTTTTGTAGAAACGTTTCTTCTGGCGTTTCCTTTCCAGCAGTCGATAGAGATAGCCAACTTTCTCCTTGAGTGCGACCAGTTGGTCGGAAAGCTTGAATTTCTCCACAACTAGGGAGATGTTTTTTCTCTTCACCGCATTGATTTCTTCGATCAGAGGAGAGGAAGACATTTTTCAGATTGATTGGATAAAAAGCGAAGACGTGAACATATTTAAAGGAATAAAAGCGCGTGTAAAGGGAATCAAAGAGTACTAGGGTTCCCGAAAAATCAGGAAACCCTAAAAAACCAAGAGTCGCAACAAGACAAAAAACATCAATCAAACATTAAATAAATAAGTTTGAATACATAGTACACATCGGAAACTGACAAACCAGCCACACAGGCTATCATACACAGGTCTGTTCGAAAAGCTAGACAGAAAAGATTTCTTTTCAAGGAATGAGCTCTCCATGAAGGTCAGCTAAACCCCACACTCCTCGTGACTACATCGGGGCCTGAGACGTCTCCCCAAATCTTTCTCGAACTGGGCCGAATCTTGTAAATCACCCAGGTTAGCAAAGGTTGGGGAGCCTGCAGCAACCATTGCTAACGACTGCTCGGGGGGGGGGGGAGGAAGATGATGAAGAAGAGCAGAAGGATTGGCGGATGTAGTCAGCAAAAGCCGCTGGGTCTAGCAAGTGGATGCGGTCATCTGCTGGAACATGGGAGAAAGAGGTGGGCTCGCTGGCGCCTTCGATCTTGGCAGATCGGTCATAAGGAGTAGAGGGGTGCTCGGCTACCCATTTAGCGTGGGCATCAAGGCCCAATCCATAGTAGACCTCCGCTCTGGAAGAAGAAGATCATACAGCTCCTCAGAGCCCAGGAAATCACGGAGAGTGATTTCTTTGGTCAGCTGTATTAGGCGTGACCCTTCCTCTGAGTTGAGAAACTCTAATCTCCCCTCGGCGTGCCCTTCTTGACGACCTTGATCCACTCCGTCAGCCCTGGATTGTTTCAACTTCTCATCCAGCTCTTGCTCACGAAGAAGAATAAGCTCTCGTTGTTTCTCCTCCGACTCTTTGACCTTGAAAAGCTCAGCCTTCAGTAAATCTATTTCTATCTCTGAGCCCTTCAGCCCGAACTGGGCTTCTTGGCCCTCTCGGACCTTAGTCATCAGCTCTGACTCTCGCTTCTTCAGTGCCTCGATTTCCCCCTTGAGATTGGTGTACAGCAAGGAGCCTCTGGCCCGGGCCAACAAAGATGCGCGCCCTACCACGGCCTGAATCAAGGAAAAGGTAAGTGGGAAAAACTGAAAAGATTAAGGCTAGAAGAAGTGGGAAAGGTTATACCTGAGCCTCTGCTTTGCAGTAGAACTCAACTAGCTCCGGGTCCGACATCTTGTCCACGATGTTGCGGTCGTGTGTAGGAGCTAACCCCATCATGAACTGCCTCGCCACTTCTCCGGGGCAGTTCAAGACCGACCTATTAAAGAAGGTCTGATTCAGGTAAGGGGGTACTTGAGAAACAGACGGAGGCATAATTTGGGGAGTGAGGGGAAGAGTAGTCTGAGGAGGATTCTGGGAGGAAGATGTGAGGTAAGTCCGGCTTCGTTTTTTTTCATTTCAGTTGTTGCTCTTCCTCTGGATTGGTCAAAGATTGACCTGCGGGCTCTCGCCCAGGGCTTTTCCTTGGTTCCGAGCCTCTCGTGATGGGCTCGGGAGTCCTAACTGGTGCCTGGGGTTGACTCTGGAGTGGTGTAGCAAGCAAGACCTCTTCCGTGGCTTGGGCATCTCTGGCAAGCTCCCCCAGAGGGCTCTTATGGCCCCCTGCTGCTGCCTTACGAGCCTTGGCTTCTATCTTTGCTAGCATCATTTTTTCTGAAATAGAAAATCGAAATGAGAAAGAGAAGAAAGAAGAATATTGATAAATAATAATAATAAAGAAATAAAGTACCAATCTTGGGTGGCAAAGGACCGTGTCCTTGTTGGGAATTGAAGAAGTTCAAGAGCTTGACGGTAAGCGTCTTGGATAAGTCCAAGGGGTTCTGGTTTAAGAGGGCGATTTTTTCCTTCAGATCTGACCACCTATCCCCTCGAGATAAGCGCATCTGAGGATGTAAAAAGCTGATAGGTTCGGTAGGGAAGCCCCAATCCTCTGAGCACTGGACAAATAAGAACTTCTTTTTCCAGGCCTTGTGAGAAGAAGGAAGACCTGATAAAAAATGGACGTCTGATCATCCAGATAGGTAGAAGAAACCGGAGGAGCTCTTCGCTTGGAATAAAGAGAAGAAAAGCTGAGCTGTAGGAATAATTCGAGCATATTGGGCGGCTAGATGAAACCCGGCCATAACGCGGAAGGCGTTGGGTAGGAATTGTTGTACGGGGATGTGATACAGCCTGGAAATAGCCCGGATAAAGGGATGGACGGACAGGCTTAACCCCGCATAGAACTGGTCTACATAAAAAGTCAGATGACCGGCGGGGGGCGATGACGCCCCCTCGCCAGGTGCAGGATTAGTAAAGGAGAACATGTCGGAGATAGGGAATTTGGTGCGGATTTTGTTGAGGGTCCTATTGCTAACTATCGAAGATAAGTTATCAGGAGGGGGAGGAGGTAGGATCGCCGGTGGCCCCCTCCCTGGGGCCATCGCATAAGAATCGGCGGAGGAAAGGTTCACGGTGGAAGTGGAGTTCACCGGAGTTGCTCCTGATGAACTTTCCCTGGCAGAGTTGGTTCGGGAAGAAGAAATTGACATATTTAAAGAGTGCTTGAAGAAAGAAAGGGTACCTGGTAATAATTGCTGGGGAGATTAGAAGAGGATTACTGGAGGAGCAGAAATCGCCGAAGTGTTGCAAGGAAGAGAGAGAAGAAGCCTTTAAAGGGTTTTTGAGAAATAGAAATAAAAGGGTGAAGGAGAAAAGGTATTTGGGGGAACAAAAGGAAGGCGGATCAATTTGAAAAATGAAAATCAAGGAAAAAGCGGGATTTGATGGGATCCTCACATTTAATGCGGACAAGGGAACCGTATCCTAGGCAATGGGCTGGAACGCTAACCGCCTTGGATTAGGACACGTGCCGCTGACCAATCAGGTACAGTACTTGGAAAGACGTGTGGGTGTGGCAACCGTTGGGGGAATATGGGCCGAAACCACTAATGCCAATAATTAGGGCTGTTTTGGCAGGCGGATATCTCAGGATTACCCAGTACGAGAAGTCATAAAAAACAAAATGGCCACATTTATTTCGAAGGAGTCTAGGGATATTACTGATCTACCCCAACTGTTTGGGGGGAGGAGTTGATAGAGCAAAATAGATGCCAGACCTGGCTTGGGGTAGCTCTGACCCAGAATAATTAAATAACTTAAGAGAAGGATAGACTAACTCTGTCTCTACGAAAGATCTAGTTATCCCTCCCGACAGAACAGAATGTGGGGAAGGATGGTTAGCGCTTGAGATCCCTGACTTAGTCATCTACAAGGACACTAAGGATCCGGAGATTATACCCAGTCGAAGTCCCAGGGGTGGAGTTCAGCCTGACCTGGGTAAAAGGCCTGAGTAAAAGGCTTGGTTGAGRCCCCTGAGGAATAGAMCTRTGCCTCATCATTGGCGAGAGTTGACCTGTTGAAACAGCAAGGGCAAGAGGAAAGGAGAGCCGAAGTATCATGGACTAGGTCAGATGGAAAGAAGGAAATAAGGAAGACCTGGAAAGAGAGAACTGTTCCTCAGATTCCCAAAAAAGAGACAGGTGGGACCACTTGTCAGAATTTGTTGGGTAACAACCCTTGATTCGCGCCATGTGTTCCCGGCTGGGGTCCCCGTTAGGAAAAGATATAAATATCTCAGCCCCAAGGCTGAGAGAGGTATGTCATTCTCTTGAGCATTCTTGCTTTCTTTCTGGAAAATACCTCAAAACGCTTACTGACTTAAGCATTGGAGAGGTTTCCACCGGAAAACCCCCGGTGGTCCTTTGTAATTTGTTTTTGTGGTGCAGGTTTAGGAAGCTCTGGAGTTTCTAAGTGTTGTTCCGGCAGTTCATTTTTTTTGGGCTGAAACAACATTGATGGGGAAAAGGGTTAAGATACAGGCAATATCTTCACCCCATGATTATCATCTAATCTCTGGACCTACTCTTTTCAAGATGATTCATCAGGAGGTACCATCCCAGGTGGAGGAATTATATTGGGTTAAGGCTAAACCTGAGTCAGGAAGAGGTGTTACAAGTTTTGAGGATTTATTGATAGAGTTCCAGGATGTTTTTGAAGAACCACAGGGGCTTCCACCTGTAAGGGGGGTGAAACACCACATTGTTTTAAAAGAAGGGAGCAACCCTAAACACCAGTTTCCCTATAGGGTTTCACATAATCAGAAGAATGAGATAGAAGTGATTATCAAGGAATTACTAAACACTGGTGTCATACAACACAGCAGCAGCCCTTTTGCCTCCCCAGTTTTACTAGTCAAGAAGAAGGATAATACATGGAGGATGTGTGTTGATTTTAGATACTTGAACAGCTTAACAATCAAACATGACTATCCTATTCCTATCATTGATGAGCTGTTGGATGAATTGCAAGGGGCATAATACTTTTCCAAAATTGATTTGAGGTCAGGATACTTTCAAATATTAATGAGGCCAGAAGATGGATACCTCACAACTTTTAATACACATCATGGGCAGTATGAATTCCTAGTGATGCCTTTTGGGCTTTGTAATGCACTAGCTACCTTTCAATCATTGATGAATCAGGTTTTTCAGCCCATGCTAAGAAAATCAGTGCTAGTTTTCTTTGATGATATCTTAATCTATAGCAAGACAAAGGAAGCTCATTACCAGGATTTGAGGGCAGCACTGGTCTTACTCAGGGAGCATACACTTCTTTCTAAGAGGAGTAAGTGCACATTTGGGCAGCAACAGATTGAATACCTGGGCCATATTATATCCAAGGAGGGTGTTGCTACAGATCCTACCAAAATAGCAATCATGGTGAACTGGCCTAGTCCCACTACCATCAAGCAGCTTAGGGGGTTCCTAGGACTTACAGGTTACTACATGAGATTCATACAAGGCTATGGGCTTATTAGCAAACCTTTGACATGTTTACTCAAGAAAGGGGCTTTCTCATGGAATAAGGAGGCAGAAATGGCTTTTGTGAAACTAAAGGAGGCTATGGTTACATCACCTGTACTGGCCTTGATTCAAGCTTTTGTGTCACCTACTTATAAATATTTGTCAGAAATTCAATAGCTTGCCCGCAAGAGAACGGGATCGCACGTAGGGTGGCAAAGTTAACTCGAGTCGTCTCTCGAGGAACATAATCGGAATCTCAAATAGTTTGTTCAATTGCAAATAACACTTATACAACTTGGGG
>BMAC01000017.1:2227220-2260384 GCA_014905375.1 Phtheirospermum japonicum
TGATGAAAGATTGCTAGGAATTCAGACTATGGATGGTTGATCTTGGTCGAGAAATCGGAGCTCGAACGAACGTCTTCGTCTTGGTGCTTCGAATCTTGAATCTTCGACGTAGATCTTTAAAATATGTTGTAGGGTGTTGAAAATAGGTTTCTCAACCCTAGGTAAATGTCTTGGGTAGTGGTTGCATGTTTAATCCGAAATATGAAGGGTTTATATAGTTATTTCATGACTTGGCGCACAAGAAACCCTAAAAATTACGATTTTGGGCCGTCGCGTAGATCGACGTCGGTCATTGCGTCGACTGACGCGAACTGGTCGGCGCTATAGAGACCGTGGCAGGTGCGTCGATCGACGTCGGTTCTGGCATCGACCGACGTGACTGGTCGACAGGCATGCGCAGCGCTCGGCAGGGCTCAACAGGCATGCGTCGGTCGACGCACCTTGGGTCGACGCTACAGAGAGCTGTGGTCGGCCAGGGCTTCTAGAACGGTTCCAGATGGAAAACCGTTATTGAAAGTCGGCAGCTTTAAATTCTTCAAATCGCGGCCAGTTTTCGCTGAAACTCCACTCGTACGCCCATCCTCGACTATTTCCAAACCAAATTTTTTGAAATTCCTAAAATAAACATAAAATTAATTACTCATAATTAAAATACGATAAAACAAGTTGGAGATAAGAAAATACGAAAATAAGCTTAATCTATCAAACTTTCACCGAAAACAATAATAAAAATAAACTAAAATACCACCTAAAATCAAGACAAATTAGTGCTAATCAATTTCCCCACGCTTAATTGGTTTGTTCGTCCTCGAACGAACGATAGATTCAAAGTATAGCAAGAAATGAAAACCAGTCCAAGCAATGAGTCGTGCGATGCTACATAGATAATTTGAAATTATAGATACATGCAACGTAACTTCAAACAATCCACCCTTATTACTTTGTCGCTCCAAAATCAAATTCATGCATCCTCACAAAAGGGTATTATATAGGGTGTACACTCAAAGCACTCGAGTATTTTATGCATGGGATGTGTATACTCTCAAATCATTTAAATACAAGCACAATAAACAAGAACCGAAAATCAATCTCTTTTCAATCGCGAATTAAGTGTGTTATCGAACTAATAATCGGAAAAGGTCTTTTCGGGTTGTAATGTAAGGCTCTTTGGACGGGTATGGAATATATAAGTCGTGTGGCTAACTCACGATCTAACATGATCAATAACTCACCAAACCTAATCTAATCACAAAGCAATGTGCTTCACCTCGTTCAAAAATAAAAACCTCACTAACACTCATAACGTAGCCTTTAAATGTAGGCTATTTCTCAACTCGTAACTCTAAAACCGACTTGAAGCTCAAACCACTTAATCACAATATAGAAGCTCATAATATGCTTCTTTTTCAAACACAACTCTTGCCTTTTAAACAGTAGGCTTCATAAATAAACAATTAAACTCAAGCCTTAATTAGCGCGTAGGCAATGACTTAACACGATCCAACTAGACTCGCCATCCTTCTTTTTTTTCCTTTTTTTTTAATTTTGTCCCTTTTCTAATTTTATAGGATCTTTTTTCTTTCTTTTTTTTTTCAGATGGTGGTCTTTAAAAATTAATAAAATCATAAATTCCTAAAAATTTCCAAAACTCTAATAATCAATAAAAATAACGAACTCCTACCCCACACTTTTAATGGGTTGTAGGGGTCGACTCAAAAAAACACTCATGGCTATATGCATGGATTATTTGGCTATGATGGCTCATTCGGAATTTATAGTGGCTAAAAATATATGTATATGGCCGAAATAGGGTTTTATTTGTGCCTTAACGTCATTTTCAAAGTCAACTACACACAGCGGTTTCAAAGAGATCTCAAATAAAAACTCATTCAAGTACATGCAAAGATGATAATCACTCAGGCTACTCACAGGCTTTTGCATGAATTTTTTTTTGAATTGACGCTGCTTTTGAGGTTTTGCGAAATCGTTTGCGTCCAAGTACCATTTTACAATATATATAAATAATAAATTTCAAGAAATTTATGCACTTATGCACGCTCAAAAGACAAAAACATCAAATCATTCATAGCTAAGTTCGACAGGCACGCCATACAAACATAAATCAGCGCAAAAATAGCAATCAATCACGTCAAGATTTTCAAATTTTTGCACAATTTTCAAATATAAATCATACTCAACCATCCCCCCCTCTAAAAAATCGGTAATCCCCTGATTGCCATAAACGAGTATAAGAAAATAAAAGCAGGGGAGAAAGGGAATAAGAAAATGTCCCTGAAAAATAATGGTCGAATTTCCCAAATTGAAGTTGTGCAATTTCCCGTTTTCTAGAGCCTTGTGATTGGATTTGTCCTTGCAACAAAACATATTAAAAATAAATAAACAAATAAACAAAATAAATGAAAAACAAAAATAAATAACGTTTATCAGCAATAATAAAACACAGCAACTTGTTGCTACGACCCTTAAGCAGACGGTGGAAGACGGCTGATACTCGATCATACCGGCGCCAAGCAGCGTCGACGCTGCGTTGACGTTGCGTCGATCGACGTGAGAGAAAAGTCGTCGACAAGATTTGAATCGTTTAATTTATTCCAACGGCTAACCTTTCCGTGAAATGACTTTAAACCATGAATAACTGCACAAACTCTCAAGCAAAATCAACAACGTCCATGGTGCAAGAAATATGTAAAAACAAGGGCATTCGAAAAATAAAATTTCATTAATTGCTGAAACGAAACACTTAAACAATGGAATAAAATTGAAATTACGATAAATTAAACAGGATAGAGTAGGAGGACAATCCTATGACTCGATAATGGAAAAACATAAATAGATAGATAGTGGAAAGTCCTATGAATCTAAGGGGGGTCAATTGCCCAATTTCTCTAATGCGACAATCCTCTCGCTAGCTTCATCCAAGCGCTGCTTCCAATATTCTATATTCTATTCGTTTGCCGCGTTTCCCACCTTGAGATCTTTGATTTGAGCATCCTGCTCTTCAATTCGGCGTAAGAGCGCGAATTTCTCTTCTTCGATGATGTGATTCTCTTGTATTAGGGTAAACCCATGTTGCAACAAGTCTTCTATTGTGGCTTCCTTCTCTTCTAGGCGCTTGTCCCTAGCGTCGAGCTCACTTGCAGACTCAAGTTCGGCCCACAACATTTCGTTGTTTAGCTTGGTCAATTACGCATTTTCTCTCTAGCCAAGAGAAGTTCGTATTGAAGCGCGTCTATGGTCATGTCATGCTCCTCGAGATACTCCGCGCTCTCCTTGAGATCACGTTCAATTCCTCTCAATTCTCTAATTTCGCCCCTTAGTTGGAGATTCATATCCCTCAACCCATCGTTGATCTCTTCCGCTCTCCTCAATTGACCCTTCAAGGCGTCGATTTGGAGAGTGTAATGGACTTCGTCCATTTGACATTCACCAACCATACCCTTCACCTTTTTGACTTCTCCTTGTAGCCGATCCACTTTTTCTTCGTGTTCGTTCCTCAACATCCACCTAGTTTCATGATTTTTGGTTTTTTGTGGAATTGGCCTCATGGTGTTGAAAAGCTTGGAGAATTAAAATTATATTGGGTATTGGGAGGCTTAGAACACAAGATAATAATGATATAAAGAGTGTGGGGAGTTCGATTTATATAGGAATCAAAAGATCTTGCAAATAGAAATCCTAGATTTACCCAAATTATAAATAAGGGAAGAGATATTAAGTTTCCTAATCTAATTAGAACTCTTTTAAGACATAAGATATTGACCCCAAACCAAACAATTTTTGTGCACAAAATTCCCAAAAGAAAATCAATTACCTATTGGGATAAAACAACCAAAAATTGCAGCCCAAAATTTCCATTTTCCGCGCTGCCGGTCGACGCACGCGCCTAGATTGCGTCGACGCCGCGTCGACGCTGCGTCGACGCTGCGTCGATCGACGTGGCCGAGTGCTGGTTACTGGCATGAATTACCTGCTTCCGATCAGTGAATTGTTCTCTCCTTAACACCCTAGTTCCTGTTTCATAATCATAAAACACACACAAAAATAGCAAAATAAAAATAAAATAAAATAAAAATAAAATAGAATAGCTTGGGTTGCCTCCCAAGAAGCGCATCTTTTAACGTTGATCCAAACTTTTGTGCACCCCTTTTTAATAAATTAATTTAAAATCATGTCAGTTTACTCGGAAGAGTACGGGGTACTTGTAGGGTGATAAGTTTGACTTGAGTCGTATCTCTCGAGGAAACAACTGTTCGGTCTTTCGGATGTTTTTTCTCAATTTACGAACTAAAGTAAAATACATGTACAATTGGGGTTTTAAAAGATGATGAATTGATCATTATGAACTAAAGCAATAATTAAACTAAATACTTTAAACTAGATTATCAACTACGAGCTATAATTAAACTATCAGTAATACGCAACCATAAATCAAACCTAATTAACGAATCTAGAAGCATGAGCATAAGAAATTACCACTAAGAAATGAATCATAAGAATCTAAGATTAACGAATAACTAAGCACAAATCAACTCGTATAAATAAACTAAATTAAACCAATATCCAAGCATAAAACAATCAAGCTAATTAAACTAGTTCTAGCATTAACTAAGCAATTAACTAAGAATTAAACTAAGAAATTAACTATGAAATTATCTAAGAGTTTAGAGTACTTATTGGAACTAATGAAAGCAGTAAAAAGCTCCAGATATTCCGGAGTTTGGACGTTGATCTTGGGCGAAGATTGAATCCCGAACTCGAATTCGATGTTTTGGACGCGTTGTTCTTCGATCCTTGATCTCCATCTTCAAATCTCGTTATGAAATGTGGAATTATGTTAATTATTAGCTAAAATACCCTAGGAGGTCGCGTATCTTTCTAAAAATCCGAAATATGGAGGGTTTATATAGATATTGCAAGTCTTGGCGCACAAGAAACCCTAAAATCCGAATTCTGGGTCGTCGCGTCGATGGTGCGTCGACTGACGCGCGCTGGTGCTCGGCGTCGGTGCTGCCTGGGCGTGCGCATCGGCTGGGCGGGTGCGTCGACTGACGCGGCCTTGCATCGATGCCTCAGAAGGTTGCCTCGACCTTGTGTCGACTGACACCCTTTCAATCGACGCTTCAGCAAGTTGCGTCGACTGACGCCCTTTCTATCGACGCTTCAGAACGTAGCATCGACAGTGCGTCGGCCTTGCGTCAACTGACGCAGATCATGGCTCACGTCGACGGAGCATCGACGGTCGCGTCAGTCGATGCGACAGAGCGTCTGTCTCCGTCTCTCGATCTTTTGCTACTCGTTTCGCCGGAAAGCTCGTTCTCTTATTCTTGAACATCGAACTTCGTCTATTAAGCACTGAACTCTTCCGGTTACTTAGCTGTAAGGTGAAAACAACGAAATATCACTTATTTGCATCAATTACGATTAAAATATGGTAAAATAAGTCAGAACTATAAAAATACAGAATTATGCTTAAATCGTCCAACTTATACCAAAAATAAATAGAAAAACACACTAAAATACTAATAAAAACAAGGACAAATCTACTCTAATCAACTACCCCACGCTTTATTGGTTTGTTCGTCCTCGAACAAATGATAATTTCAAAGTATAACTAGAATGAAAATCAGTTCAAGCAAAGAGTTGTGCTATGCTACATACATAATTTTGAAAATATAGGTACAAGTTACGCAACGTCAAACACTTGACAATTATTACATTGTCGCTCCAAAAACATAGTCATGCTTCCTCACGAAGGATAATATATAGATGTACGCTCAAAGCACTCAAGCATTTTCTGCATGGGACGTGTATACACTCAAATCATACAAATACATGCACAATAAATAAGCACCGAAAATCAATCTCTTTTCAATCGCAAATAAAGTGTGCTGTCAAAACTAAGAATCGGTAAAGTCTTTGCGGGTTGTAATGTAAGGCTTTTTGGATGGGTATGGTATATATAAGTTGTGTGGCTAACTCATGATCAAACATGATCAATAACTCACTCAACCTAACCTAAACACGAAGCAATGTGCTTCACCTCGTTCAAAATATAAAAACCTCACTTAACACTCATAACGTAGCCTTTAAATAGGTTATTCCTCAACTCAAAACTCGTAAACCGACTGAAAGCTCAAACCACTTAAGCACAATTGAAGCTTATAACATGCTTCTTACAAAACTCTTCGCCTTTTAAACATAAGGCTTCATAAAATAAAATAAACAATAAAATTCAAGCCTTTATAAGCGCGTAGGCAATTAATCAACACTATCCACCATCTTATTATTATTTTTATTTCCCCCTTTTATTATTTTTTAGGGTCTTTATTTTTTTATTATTGTTTATTATTATTATTTTTTTGGATGGTGGTCCTTAATTACAAAAATATAAAAATCATAAATTCCTAATATAAATTTCCAAGACACTAATAACCAATAAAAATACGAACTCCTACCCCACGCTTTTAATGGGTTGTAGGGGTCGTCTCAAAAACACTCATGGATAAAGGCATGGATATTTGACTATGATTGGCTCTTTCGGAATTTATAGTGGCTAAAATTTATGAATATGGCCGGAATAGGGTTTTATATGTTCCTTAACCTCATTTTCAAAGTCAACTACACACAGCGGTATCAAAGAGATATCAAGACTGAAACTTATTCACGTACATGCAATGATGATAAACACTCAGGATACTCGCTGGCTTTTTTGCATGAAAATTTTTGAATTGACACTGCTTTTAAGGTTTTGCGAAATCGATTGCGTCCAAGTACCATTTTACAATATATAATAATAAATTTTGAAAAATTATGCACTTATGCACGCTCAAAGACAAAAACAAATACTCATACATAGTCAACTTCGACAGGCATGCTATACAAACACCATTAAACGTAGAAATAGCGATCAATCACGCTTACAAATTAATGCATTTCAAAACAAAGATATCAAATTGCACTTTAAATATAAACCATACTCAACCACCCCCCTCCCTAAAAACTTGGCAATCTTCTGATTGTCATAAATATTAAAGAAAATAATAGTATGGGAGATAAGAAAACATCCCTGAAAATTCGATGGCCGAGTCTCTCCAAAAATGCTTTTGCAATTATCCTTCGTCTCAGACTGCGCGACTAGATTGTCCCGAACAAACCTATAAAAATAAACAAAACAAATAAACAAAACATGATTGCGATCAATTGACACGCGCAAGTGCCCAGTGGCACGTCTTTTGGATTTGAAATGGACGGATTGCGACCAACGTCGTAAATGGCTGGGTTGCAGCTCATCAAAAGGTTGCCGGGCTACGGCTAACTTGGGTCGGATTGCAACCTCGATCGATGAAGTCATCGATTTCCCTAATTGCTGAGGTAAGTGGTAGGTTCAGTGGTTGATCGTCATTGTTAACGCCTCGAGTCGAAATAGCGGTAAGGCCTTGCGGTAGCGAGCTTCCGCTATATAACCATTGTCCAGAATAGGCGATTTATCGTATTTTCTGCACATCAACACACACATAAACGTACCACGGCAATTGATACAATATAAAAAGACAGAAATAAAATAAAAGAAAATAAAGAAATTAAAACAAAAACTAACTAACGCTTGGGTTGCCTCCCAAGAAGCGCAACATTTAACGTCATATGCTCGACGCAATTACTTGATCAGTTCCTAGCTCGTGGTGGGTCCACGAGCTCCTTCTTGCTTCTATCTCGACTCTTCATATATTTCTCGTAATAAGGCTTAAGTCGATGCTTGTGGACTTGGAAACTTGATTTCTCACTCTCATCGTACAGTGTCATACTCATCCATCTCTTTTATTAAAAATGGTCCACTCCATGCGACTTCAAACTTGGTTGGATCAAACTTACGATCGGAATTATATAGCACTAGTTGACCAACCTTGAACTTCTAGTTAAAAACTTCGTTCGACTTCTTCTTCTTCTTTGTCCAATCCTTGCTATTAGCCTCGCCCTTACGTTTAAAATTCTTGTAGGGATCAAGGGAAACACATCTTGAATGATAATGCAGTGGCTTCGTCTCTTCTCTTGGCGCAAACTTCGAACGATCTCGTTGTTGTCTCAACTCCACCTTTGGCTCATTTTTAGGCACGTTAAACTTCAAGGGCAATCCATCCTCAAATGCCTCAAACTCTTCAATCATGCCGATACTCAAGAGCTCATTCGCACAAGAATCTACTAAATCAATAGTAGAACAATCGTTCTTAACAAACGATGCAGGACACTTGTGAAAATCTTGAAGTGAAAACGTCACCGTTTCGCCCAATACGGACATAGTCACCCTCCCCTCGTTTACATCGATCACCGTACGCGTTGTAGACATGAATGGACGTCCTAACAAAATGGTGTGTTCTTGATCCTCGCTTTGTACGTCACCAACATCCATAATGACAAAGTCGACCGGCACTACTAGCTTGTCTACTTGTACTAAAACATCCTCCACAATCCCCAAAGGTAGCCTTATCGTTCTATCGGCCAATTGTACTTTCATCGTGGTCGGCTTCAGCGGTCCTAGGTCAAACTCCTTGTAAATTGAATGGGGCATCAGATTTATGCTAGCACCAAGATCGAGCATCCCCCTTGCCGTTTGTCCATTCCCGAGAGAAATAGTTATACAAAAACTCCCGGGATCCTTCTCTTTAGGTGGCAATGGTTGCTTAAACATATCACTCACCTCTCTTATCAAAGCCACATGTTGATTTGTAGCCAAACGCCTTTCCTTTGATGCTAGATCTTTGAAAAACTTCACAAACGCTGGCATTGTCTTTATCACCTCTAGTAGGGGGAGGTTAATATTAACATTCTTCAGTAAATTGTATAACTCCATGAATTTTTTATTCTCCTTGGCCGGACGTAGGCGACTTGGGAAGGGAACATGATCATAAACAGTCAGCTTCTTGGGCGGCGAATTTAAGGAATCGATGGGGTCTTCAGCTGCTGTCGGCCTCGAAATATTTGGATTTGAAGATTTATGCATTAGATCGGCCGAATTGGTTGCATCTTCTTGTGGTTGGGTTTCGGCCTCCCTTTTATATTCCTCCTTTTCTAGCTCGATGCCGTTATCAACCTCTTTTCCGCTTCTCAGCACATGAATAGCCGAGGCGTGTTCTGTTTGGCTTGGAAAAGTATTTTTCTCCTTCTTTAATGACACCATGTCAGTTGCCAATTGTCCTACCATTATCTCCAATCTTCTTAGTCCTGACGAATTTTCAAGAGTGCTTTTGGCCATTTCAGCCATCATCGTTCTCAATTCTTTCATATCGTCTCGAACTTCTTTCATTTCACCTAGAACTCCCTCCATTTCTTCCTGAACATGTTTGAGGCCATCTCGGTTCCGAATAGTTTTGGCAACTTGGTTTTGCTGCCAGACTAAAGGTTGATCAGTCGACTGAACTGTAGTAGGAGTTTGCCCTTACACTTAGAATTTATTTGGAGGTGGTGCTTGCGTATATGGTAGTCTTTGCCCGGGATGTTTTTGGTTCGAATAATACTGGATGGCATTGACGTCCCCTCGTTCATAGTTGGTTGGACATAAATTCGCTAAGTGTTCGGGAGACCCACATTGTTCACATGTCGCTATGACCTCCCTTGAAGAAACTTAACTCGTTCGCTGGGCTCTTGATGCTTCTAATTCTTCATTAAGTACTTCCCTAATCATTTCCTTGATCGTTTGACCATCTCTCACCAAAACCTTAACTCCTTCTTTATCTGTCTCGGTGGTGGAAACTTCATTAACTTTCAATTTACGAGGTCGTGAGTTCGTTTGTCTAGATTTCTCGCTTTGTTTCTCCAACACTCGTTTTGCCTCGAGGGCCGTTAAATCACCAAAGTCTCCTCCGACCGCTATTTCAACTTCACTTTTCCCCATGTTCAATAAACCATCAAAGAAAAATGGATTAACCATCTCGGGAGAATAGTTATGGTGGGGGCATGCTTGTAAAAGTGTTTTGTAGCGCTCCCATGATTCGTGAAATAATTCCCCCTCCAACTGTTCAAAGGTAGCGATTTGCCTCCGGATTTGCCCCGTTGTCTGTGCCGAATAATATTGATTTAAGAACTTCTCGCTTATCATCTCCCAATCAGTTAACGATCTTGGTTCTAAGGACAGTAACCATGTCTTTGCCTTGTCTTTCATGCTATAGGGGAAGCAAATCATTTGCCTCTCCTCCTGGTTAAGACCATGACCTACAAATCTGCCCACTTCATCGATAAAGTAGTTTAAAAAAGCTAAAGGGTCTTCATGGTCATTTCCGTGAAAAGTCGGAAGTAAATTAATTTGATGCGGTTTAATCTCCACTTCCCTTGCAGTCGGTCCAAGAACAATAGCAGACCCAAAAGGTACAACCTTCGGGCGTGCCAAATCACGCTGTCTAGGTGGTTGAGCGTGTCTCGGTGCTCTCTCTTGATGATAAGCAACATAATCTCCTTCGTAAGCTCGGTCATCGAACCATTCATCTACAAACTCTCGTCGAGGGATTTGTCTGTCAGAATAATTGTCACGTATTTCTTCATCACGTTGAGCGTTCCTTCCTCTTAGTTGTAGCGGGGCCCGATTATTTGGTGGTTGATTGTAACCTCCAAAGTATCGCGGCTCGCTTCCATACTCTCCCCGATGTCTTTGTGGAGGTTGGAAAGGTAACTCATTGTTTAATGCATCAAACAATTCATCGTGCCCGCCTCAATGATTAGATCGTCTCGCCATGGATTCGGGAATCTCTTCGCACACGAAATCAGTTGATGTTGAAGAATCGTCCTCGGGAATAAAAACGGATCTTTGTATTGGTGGGTTCGAACGATGGATGTTGTCAATGAATGGTACAAGGTCGCGGTGAAGTGATCGCCTTCCTTGCATAAACTCAACAATACATCAACGTACCAAATGGCAAAGACCAAGTGCGAAAATAAAATAAATAAATAAAAATAAAAAGAAACTAAAAACTTAAAACGAAAAACATCCTATACTCCTACTCGTTACTTTCCCGGCAACGACGCCAAATTTTTGATCCAAACTTTTGTTTACCCCTTTTTAATAAATTAATTTAAAAGCACGTCAGTTTGCTCGCAAGAGTACGAGGTACTTGTAGGGTGATAAGTTTGACTTGAGTCGTATCTCTCGAGGAAACAACTGTTCGGTCTTTCGGATGTTACGAACTAAAGTAAAATACATGTACAATTGGGGTTTTAAAAGATGATGAATCGATCATTATGAACTAAAGCAATAATTAAACTAAAACTAATTAAACTAAATACTTTAAACTAGATTATCAACTACGAGCTATAATTAAACTATCAGTAATACGCAACTATAAATCAAACCTAATTAACGAATCTAGAAGCATGAGCATAAGAAATTACCACTAAGAAATGAATCATAAGAATATAAGATTAACGAATGACTAAGCACAAATCAACTCGCATAAATAAACTAAATTAAACCAATATCCAAGCATAAAACAATCAAGCTAATTAAACTAGTTCTAGCATTAACTAAGCAATTAACTAAGAATTACACTAAGAAATTAACTACGAAATTATCTAAGAGTTTAGAGTACTTATTGGAACTAATGAAAGCAGTAAAAAGCTCCATCTATTCCGGGGTTTGGACGTTGATCTTGGGCAAACATTGAATCCCGAACTCGAATTCGATGTTTTGGACGCGTTGTTCTTCGATCCTTGATCTCCGTCTTCAAATCTCGTTATGAGATGTGGAATTATGATTATTATCAGCTAAAATACCCTAGGAGGTCGTGTATCTTTCTAAGAATCCAAAATATGGAGGGTTTATATAGATATTGCAAGTCTTGGCGCACAAGAAACCCTAAAATCCGAATTCTGGGCCGTCGTGTCGACGGTGCGCCGACTGACGCGCGCTGGTGCTCGGCGTCGGTGCTGCCTGGGCGGGTGCATCGACGCCTCAGAAGGTTGCATCGACCTTGCGTCGACTGACGCTCTTTCAATCGACGCTTCAGCAAGTTGCGTCGACGGTGCGTCGACTGATGCCCTTTCTATCGACGCTTCAGAACGTAGCGTCGGCAGTGCGTCGGCCTTGCGTCGACTGACGCGGATCATGGCTCGCATCGACGGAGCGTCGACGGTCGCGTCAGTCGATGCGACAAAGCGTCTGTCTCCATCTCTCGATCTTTTGCTACTCGTTTCGCCGGAAAGCTCGTTCTCTTATTCTTGAACATCGAACTTCGTCTATTACGCGCTGAACTCTTCCGGTTACTTAGCTGTAAGGTGAAAACAATGAAATATCACCTATTTTCATCAATTACAATTAAAATACGGTAAAATAAGTCAGAACTATAAAAATACGGAATTATGCTTAAATCGTCCAACTTATACCAAAAATAAATAGAAAAACGTACTAAAATACTAATAAAAACAAGGACAAATCTACTCTAATCAAACGTCGCTTGCTCGATGCAAGTGTTGCGATTAGTTTTCAATTGGAGGTGGATCCATCATCCTCAACATTTCACGATCTTGACTTGTTGTCTCTCCCTAACGGTATAATTTAACTCGATGCCCGTTAACTTGAAACGGTACGTCTCATTTTTCGTCGTAAAGAGTGACTGCCCCGAACTCGTTGATTTCTTTAATCATGAACGGTCCACTCCATCTTGATTTCAGTTTTCCTAGAAAAAGTTTAAATCTCGAGTTATAGACTAGGGCCAACTTACCTACCTCCAATTTCTTGTTGACGAGTTTCCGATCGTGGTGGGCTTTCGTCATTTTCTTTTGCCTCCATGCATTATCATAGGACTCGTTCCTTATTTCCTCAAGTTCAGTCAACTCCAACTTCGTATACTCGCCCGCCTAGTCATAGTTCATGTTTAACTTGCGATTGGCCCAACTAGCTCGATGTTCTAACTCAAATGGCAAGTGACAAGCCTTCCTATAGATGAGTTGAAAAGTACTCATTCCAAGCACCGTCTTGTAGGCTGTTCGGTATGCCCACAGTGCGTCGATAAGTTTGACTGCCCAATCCTTTCGATTCGGTCCGACTGTCTTTTCGAGAATCGCCTTATGTTGACGATTGCTTGTTTCGACTTGACCAGATGTTTGAGGGTGGTAAGGTGTAGCTACCTTGTGTCGGACCCCGTATTTTGTCATCAGTCTAGCAAATGCTCTGTTACAAAAATGGATTCCTCCATCACTTATTATTGATTTCGGCACCCCGAATCTACTGAAAATATTTTCTTGGAGGAATTTAAGGACAACTTCCGCATTAGCTCTTCGAGCAGGGATCGCTTCCACCCATTTTGATACGTAGTCGACACCAACCAGAATGTATTCGAAATCTCCGCTCTTAGGGAAAGGTCCCATAAAGTCTATCCCCCATACATCGAAAATCTCTACCACTTGGTTAGGTACTTGTGGCATTTCATCTCGTTTCCCTATGTTGCCGGTTCGTTGATAGTTGTTGCATGTCTTGCAATATTCGAACGCATCGGCAAATAAATTTGGCCAATAGAATCCAGCTTGTAATACCTTAAATGCCATCTTTTGAGCTCCAAAATTCCCTCCATGGTCATGGAAAAATTGAAGAATGCTCCTCATTTTGTTGTTTAATGCATCTCCTGCTTAGAACATCCTTGCAGCGTTTGAACACATAGGGATCATCCCAAAAGTAGTCCCTACATTTACTCAAAAATATCTTCCGTTCTTGGTAGGATAAATGATTAGGCACAATTTCGCAAACAAGATAATTAACGATATCAGCGTACCAAGGAGTGATTAATTACTCAAGATTAAAAACATTCTCATAAGGGAAAAGATCGTTAATCATAGATTTCTCGCCCTCATTCTCCTCAATTATCATTCTAGACAAATGATCAGCTACAACATTTTCACAACCTCGTCTGTCTTTTATTTCCACATCAAATTCTTGTAGCAACAAAATCCACCTAATAAGACGTGGTTTACTTTGTGGTTTGGAAAACAAGTGACGCAATGCAGCATGATCCGTATGTACAATTACTTTAGCTCCAACTATATACGATCTAGATTTATCAAGTGAAGATACAACCGCCATTTATTCTTTTTCAGTTGTGGTATAATTACGTTGAGCATCGTTGAGCATATTACTAGCATAATAAATAACCCTAAGCAATTTTTCCACACGTTGTCCCAAAATGGACCCCCACCGCCTCATTAGAGGCATCGCACATAATTTCAAAGGGTAGGGTCTAGTCAGGAGCAACAACCACAGGGGCAGACGTAAGACTCTCTTTTAATTTATTAAACACATTCAAACATTCTTCATTAAAGATGAAAGGAGTATCTAAAGTCAATAGTTTGCAAAGTGGACAACTTATTTTTGAAAAGTTTTTGATAAAACGCCTGTAAAAACCTGCATGACAAAGAAAACTCCTAATCCCCTTAACATCTCGAGGGGGAGGAAGGGTTTCAATTACATCAATTTTTTGCTTTGTCAACCTCCAAACCTTTTTAGAAACAACATGGCCTAGAACAGTGCCACTTTTTACCATAAAATGGGATTTCTCCCAACTCAAAGTTAGATTCTTCTCAATGTATCGTTCTAAAACTCTTGACAAGTTGGATAAACAATTCTCAAAATATGACCCAAAAATCGAAAAATCATCCATAAATACTTCAAGAAAGTCGTCAATAAAATCACTAAAAATTAAGAGCATGCACCTTTGAAAAGTCGCTGGTGCGTTGCACAAACCAAAGGGCATTCGTTGAAAGGCGAATGTGCCAAAGGGGCATGTGAACGTCATATTGCTTTGATCTTCCGGCACGATGGCCACTTGATAATAGCCCGAAAGGCCATCCAAGAAGCAATAGAATTCGTGTCCAGCAAGCTTGTCGAGAAGCTGGTCTATGAACGGCAGAGGAAAATGATCCTTGCGAGTGGCCGCATTTAACTTCCTATAATCGATGCACATACGCCATCCAGTATTTAGTCGGGTCGGAACTATCTCACCCTTGTCATTTTCAGTGATGGTGATGCCTCCTTTCTTTGGAACCACATGAATTGGGCTTACCCATTTGCTGTCAGAGATGGTGAAAATGATTCCTTCGTCTTTAAGTTTAAAAATTTCTTTCTTGACCACCGCATAAAGTGTTGGTGTCAGTCTCCGTTGACTATCCCTAATAGACCTGGCATCGGGTTTTAACTCGATTCGATGCATGCAAGTCACGGGGCTTATCCCTTTGATGTCGTTGATGCTCCATCCTATTGCCTCTTTGTGGTTGCTTAACACCGCAATTAATTCTTCCTCCTCGTACTCTGACAAGGCCGAATATATGATGACGGGTTTTTTTTCGTTGGGCTCGAGGAAAACATACTTCAAATGGCTTGGCAGTGGTTTCAGCTCTACTTTCGGACCAAGTTCGGGTGAGTTAGCTATTTCGCACAATTCTTCATCAAAATCATCAATTTCTTCGTAATCTTCGTTGATTTCGTTCAAGTCTATTTCTAGCATCTCTTCCACCCTGTTTAAAAATTTCATGTCGTCCTTGACACTTAACTCATCTAGAACAGTGATCCCTTTGAGCTCGTGAATACAAGAAGCAATAGGATCAATAAACAAGAAATCCTTGTCCATGTACGGAGAAGGAACGTTGTGGATATTTTTAAGCGAAAATGTAACAATCTCACCCAAAACAGATAAAGTCATCCTCCCTTTGTGTACGTCAATCAGCATATGAGAAGTGGACATGAACGGTCGTCCGAGCAAAATAGTATGTTCAGTTCCTTCCTTTAGAACTTTACCGACATCGAGTATGACAAAATCAACTAGAATTGCAAGCTCGCCGACTTGAACTAAAACATCTTCGACTATGCCAAGTGGTTGTCTAATTTATCGATTTGCCAATTGCAGCCGCATCGTCGTTGGCCTCATTGCCCCTAAGTCAAATTCCTTATATAGTGAATACGTCATCAAATTAATCCCTACACCAAGGTCAAGTATTCCACATGCCGTTTGCCCGTTTCCTAAGGTGATGGTTATGTAAAAACTCCCGGGATCTCTTTCCTTTTTGGGTAGCGGACCCTTGCATATGGCGCTCACTTCTTTGGTTAATTCTACTTGCTGAGTTGTCTCTAATCGCCGTTCTCTTGCGACTAGTTCCTTGAAAAATTTCACGTATGCGGGTATCATCTTGATTACGTCCAAAAGAGGAAGATTAACATTGACGTTTTTCAGCAGATTGTAAAGTCCCATGAACTTTTTATTTTCCTTGGCTGGGCGTAGACGACTCGGAAAGGGGACCTTATCTCAAATAGTAGATGGCAATTGCTTCGGTTTCTGAGTCGGAGATTTGGTTGAATCGTCGACTGTGGATGGGTTTAGAAGTTTTCCTTTTAAGGATCAAGGTATATAAGGATTCGGTGACTTATGCATTTGGTCCTTTAGTTTAGGATCGTCAATCCTTGGTGATTCCGCAGTTGGGACTTCAGTACTTTCTTCTTCCTCGATTCCACTATCCACTTTCTTTCCGCTTTGCAGGATGTGGACAGCCGAAGCTTGCTCTGGTTGACTCGGTATTTCCCTTTTGCATTTTCCATTTTTGCCATGGAAGTTGCCATTTGGCCCATCATTTTCTCCAAATTCTTCACACTTTTGGAGAGGTCGCTCAAAACTTTTCCCTGCTTATTCACTTGCATAGTTAGGTTGGCCAAACCATCTCTATTCTTGATTGTCTCGGTGACTTGGTTTTGTTGCCAAATTAACAGTTGATCGTTTGGCTGTATCGGAGTAGGTGTCGGTCCGAATTGTGGCAGTTTATTTGGTGGTGTTGGCGTTGAATTAGTTTGTGCTGGGGCGGAATGTGGGTTTTCAGGGCCCCATTTCAAGTAAGGAGAGTTACGATGTGCGTTGAATTTGGAGTTCGTCGGAGGCCTGTGCTCATAGGTTGTAAGGTCTTGGTGGCCTAATTGATCTTTGATGGCATATGCCTCAGCTTCGGATTCTTCATAATACCCCATTTTACATGAATCTACCAAATGCCCTTGCTCTCCACAGCGGTTACATGTCCCGATGGTCTCGTTGCTTGGCACCTCAGTTGCCTCGTTAACTCTTATCTTCCGTGGTCGAGAGCTCATTTGCCTCGACTTCTCGCTCATATTTTCAAACAGTCGCTTCGCCTCCGTTGCTGTCAAGTACCCGAAATCTCCTCCAGCCACTACTTCGACGTTATTTTTATAAGAGTCCAAAAGCCCTTCATAGAACAGCTGGTTCACCATTCCCGGAGAGTTGTGATGATGTGGGCAATCTTGCAATAATGATTTGAAACGTTCCTCGTGAAGCAACTCCCCATCTTGTTGGACAAAATTGGCTATTTATCTCCTAATATGGCCTGTCGTCTGAGCTGAGTAATATTGATTAATGAACTTGTTTCTAACCATGGGCCAATCAATCAGAGATCTTGGTTCTAGTGGTAGTAGCCAAAATCTGGCTTTATCCTTCATGCATCTTGGAAAGCACACCAATTGGAGGTCTTCGTGATGAAGTCTCGGAGATGGGGTCCTACTAACCTCGGCATAAAACTCTTTAGGAAAGTCAATGGATCTTCGTTGGCGAGGCCATGAAATGTCGGGAGGTTGTTGATTATATGAGTTTTCAACTAGAAGTCTCTTGCAGTTCTACCTAACACAATGGCAGAACTATAGGGACCCACTTGCGGAGTCGTGAACTCTCTTTGTCTTGACTCGCCCGCCTCCCGTTGGTGTCTATCTGGGTTATTGGGCCTCGCATAGTTTCTATCATACTCGTTCCTCTCGTTGTGGTGGTTATTGGCGAGCCAGTCGTCAACCTGTTCATCTCCATGATAAGATCTCTCAGAATAATTATCTTGGTCATGGTGGTGCCGATTTCGATTTCCTCCTCGTTCTTCATTCTGGTCCATCATATTTTGTTGAATATTCTCCCAGTACTCTCGAGGTTGTGCCGGTCCGTCAGGACTAATTGGTTCACTTTCGTATTCATTTCTTTGTCGTATAAGTGGGTTCCTTGGTGGTTGATCGTTTTCGTTGTTGTGGATAAGATTTTCTAGCCTCAACATTGGTTGAGGAACCGGATCGCAAATGAAATCGGTGGTGGCAGACGATCCGCTTTCGGATATGTCAAGATGTCTCGCTTGATTGGAACGATGAATATTATTGATGAATGGTGCAAGTTTGGGTATAAGTGATATTCGACCTTGCATACACTCAACAACAAATTAAACGCATCGACTAGAAAAAATTATACAAATAGACGGCTAAAAATAAAATAAAACGAACAAACATATTTTTGAAACCTTTTCTATGTTCCCCGGCAACAGCACCAATTCTTGATTCAAGCTTTTGTGTCTCCTACTTCTAAATATTTGTCAGAAATTCAATAGCTTGCCCGCAAGAGAACGGGATCGCACGTAGGGTGGCAAAGTTAACTCGAGTCGTCTCTCGAGGAACATACAATCGGAATCTCAAATAGTTTGTTCAATTGCAAAATAACACTTATACAACTTGGGGGGGGGGGGGGGGGGGGGTTGATTGTTTGGATTACCTAAGAATGTAAAACGCATGAACCAAATATCTAAGCAATAACTAGAACATATAAGTTCGATAATTAATCTAACACTAGCAAAATAAAAGCAATTACTTAAACTAATTATCCAATCAAAATAACCAAGCATTAATTAAACTAAGATTATGAATTCTAATGTCAGAAACATCTAGATTTGCAATACGGAGTATCCCAAGAACAATTATTGAAAACTACTTATAAATTACATAAAATTAAATTAAGAAAATGATTAAAGAGTTTATAATACTTGCTTAAACTAAGAAAATGCCGTAGATTCTCCAGCTATTCCAGAGAGGTTGTGTGGATCTTGATCAAAGAGTAAATCACGAACTGACTTGAATCTCGATCTTGATCGTCTAGGTACGTTGAGGTGTGATGTTTTCGAGCCCTCGGACTATCAGTAGTGTTGTAGTGTTAAGTATGAGTGTTATGCTTTTTGGATGGACTTGGAAGGGTTTAAATAGTTTTTCCTTTTAATTGTAGCATAAGAAACCCTAAGAATCTAATTCTGGGCCGTCACGTCGACGTCGCATCATCGACGCGAGCTGGGACTTGGGTGTCGATGCGTCTGTCATGCATGCATCGACTGGGCAGGAGCATCGATCGACGCACTTAGGATCGATGCTTCAGAGAGTTGCATCGACTTGAGCTTCGATCGACGCACTTAGGATGACGCTTCAGGGAGTTGCGTCGACTTGAGCATCGATCGACGCACTTAGGATCGACGGCTTTAGAGAGTTGAGTCGTCTTGGCATCGACCCAGCGTTGATCGACGTGGGCAGGGTCGCATCGACGGAGCGTCAACGCCTGCGTCGATCGACGCAACTTGCTGCACGTCTCGTTCTCTCAATCCTTTTGCTACTCCTTCACCAGAAAGCTCGTTCTCGATTCTCGAACTTCAAACTTCATCTAATCACACGCTGAGCTTTCCCGGTTACTTAACTGTAAAGTGAAAAACCACAAATAATTACTTATTTGCATCAATCTAGATCAAAAGACAGTAAAATAAGCCGGAAGTATAAAAATACGGAATTATGCCTAAACTATTCAACTTATACCAAAAAAAGTAGAAAAACGAACTAAAATACTAATAAAAATAAGGACAAATATGTGTTAATTAGGCCTTACCAGATTTTTCCAAGCCTTTAGTTTTGGAAACAGATGCTTGTGGAATTGTAATAGGAGCTGTCTTAATGCAGGATGGTAGGCCCATTGCCTATATGAGAAAAACACTTTGCAGTAAAAACCAGGCTTTATCAATATATGAGAGGGAGCTTCTTGGTGTGTTAAGGGTTATTCAGAAATGGAGGCATTACCTACAGGGTTACAAATTCATCATCAAGACAGATTATCAGGCACTCAAGCACCAGTTGGATCATAAAATAGTGAACCCAATGCAGCAGAAATGGGTCACTAAGCTATTGGGTTTTTTACTATGAAATTCATTACAAGAAGGGGGTAGAAAATAAGGTAGCTGATGCCTTATCCAGACAAATGCATGCACCTGAAACCTGTCAAGCTATCACAATTACCCTACCTACATGGGTCCAGCAAGTGGCTGCTAGCTACTCCACTGACCCTTTCTTTGCCAAGATATTAACAGCAAAATCTCTAAACCCCAGTTCATACCATGATTTTGAATTACAAGGAGATATCATCAAATACAAAGGGAAAATAGGGGTGGGGAATAACCCTAAACTCAGAAAGACCATACTGACAGAGATGCACAATTCAGCTTTTGGGTGCCATTATGGTATTTTGGGAACTTATAAGAGAGCTAACAGGATCTTCTACTGGCCACTCATGAGGAAGGAAGTGGAGAATTGGGTTAAACAATGTGAAGTGTGTGCCAAATGCAAAAGTGAGGGAGGTTTATATCCAGGTTTACTTCAGCCCCTACCCATTCCTCAGTAAGCTTGGACCCATATTTCCATGGATTTCATTGAAGGGCTACCTAAATCTTTTGGGAAGGATGTGGCCTTGGTAATCATTGATATATTTACCAAGTATGGAAACTTTATATCTCTAACACGCCCTTACACTACTACTACAGTTGTTAAGGTGTTCCTGGACAACATTTATAAACTACATGGGCAACCCCTACACATAGTGACTGACAGAAACAAGGTTTTTACTAGCTCCTTTTGGAAGGAATTTTTCAAGGCAATAGGCACTCAATTGGATTTCACTTAGGCCTACCACCTTTAATCTGATGGACAAACAGAAAGGCTAAATCAATGTTTGGAAAACTATCTCAGATGCATGGTTCATAACAACCCTAAACAATGGGTTAAGTGGCTACCCCTAGCTGAGTTTTGGTATAATACCAGTTACCACACAAGCCTAATGACTACACCCTTTCAAGACCTATATGGTTACCAATCCCTACCTCTTTTATGGAAACATACATTATCACACAGAACACTGATGCCTCAGAATTCATTCAATAAAGACAACAGTTGATGCATAACCTCAAGGAAAATCTACAGAATGCACAACATCGCATGAAATTTTATGCAGATCAACAGAGAAGGGAGAGGCAATTTAATTTGGGGGATTGGGTGTATCTCAAACTATAGCCATTCATACAAAATTCAATTGCACTCAGGAAAAACCACAAACTTTCGGCACGATTTTACGGACCATACCAAGTCATAGAGAGGACCGGAGAAGTGGATTACCGATTAGAGCTTCCTGAAGATGCAAAAATTCACCCGATTTTCCATGTCTCCCTTTTGAAGAAGAAACTCAGTCCTACCTTGATACCGCCGCCGAACACAGCTCTACCGATGATAGGTGATGAGGGGGAATCCCAGGTCGTACCACAAAAATCTATTGGACATAGAGTCATAAGAAGAAAAAGAGGTGAAATTCATCAATTTCTTATCTAGTGGGTTAACGATACAAAAGAGCACGCAACGTGGGAGGATGAAGTTTACTTATACTGCATTTTTCCAAAGTTTGATCCTTGGAGATAAGGATCTTCGGAGGGGGGCGGTATTGTCATGAATCGGAAGAAATTCGCCGAAGATTGTGAAATTAGGGCTAAATGTGGATTTAGGGAGGTGCCGATCAGGTTGATGGTTGGAAAAGATAAGGGCAAAGGCGTTTTGTTTAATGTTGGTTCCAGGTCACCACCTAACGGTTTGAAGAGCGGGCTGGAGGTCACCACCGAATGGGTTGGAAGTGTTTTGTTTGATGTTGGTTCCAGGTCGCCACCTAACGGGTTGAAAGGGAGCGGGCTGGAGGTCGCCACCGAACAGGTTGGAAAGGAACGGGCTGGAGGAGAGCTTTACCCATAATGGGCCGCTGAACCCAGAATCAGTTTTGGCCAGTTTTAATTAAATTACCTAGAAACCTAATTTTAATTGTTTTTGTTTTATTTGAAAGTTGTTTTCATTTTTTATGGGTTAAGGGACATGTGTATTGGTCTCCTCTTACGTTTCAGCTATTTGTAGACGGGAGAAGATGAGGAGGAATCATTAAGAAGCAATTATAAATTCTTTTTCTCCCTAATTTCTCTTTCCCTTCCTCTCCAAGTTTCTTCACTCCATCTTACATATTCACACAAACTTTATTCAAGCCCAGAATTAACACACAAAATAAATATACAAAAATTAATGGATATTACACATCACCTTCACGTCTCTCACTCTCTATGAGATCTCACGCGACACCCACACACTCTGTGTCCTAACGCCACCCAAACAGAGACTGCATAGTGAGGTGATGGCAGCAATAGGGGATCCTGGCACTGGACTAAATAGCGGCGGTTCGGCGGCTGGTTCTAGTAGTGCAAGGCTAATAGTGGTGGAAGCTCCTAGCATTTTGATCGTGAGTTGCGCATCGGAGAGATAACGATAGCGGACTGAAAAGAGAAGTTTAGATATGGTGGCACTGCGATGGCAAGTCTAGGGTTGCGATGTGCTCGACCGGGTTTTCGATCATAGGTTCTGGGAATCAGTGGGTTCTCAAGTTTTGCATTTCTTCTAAGTTTTTCCAGCAGCGTGATGACCTTACGACGGCGGTCGCGGCTGACACTTGATGACTTGGGTCAATTCGCCGAATTTATGTACGAGGGTTTTGGTCAGTGTTGGTGTGGGCTGAGTTGACCTGGGTTGACTCGTGTTTAATAGGATTAGTGATTCTGGAGTTGACTCGTCTAGTTCTGGTGGTGAATTGGCTGACGGCGCCCTCAAATGAACCAATGACCACAAGTCTACGGCGCCGAAGGTAGGTAGTGTTAGACAAAACCAAGAGCAGCATAAAGGCTGCAAAAGAAAGAATAGTTGCGAGCTTTGTGCATTTGAAAAAGCAGATAAAAGAAAATGGCTGTATTCTCATTAATGTATATAAAAATAGGGTTACAAACATTTTATATATAACCATCCAACCCTAGATGAAGCCACTAGAACTTTATACACGCGTACACATATAATTTGCTGAGAATAAGACAAGGTACACAGCTCACAATGGCTCACAACAGCTGGCATTACTTCTGACGTGTGCATGGCGACTGCATGACTTTTCTTTTGCCATTTATTTCAGTTACACTTTCATGCCTCCTCAATCTGAGTGATTCAAGCGCCAAAACTGACAATTTGTTTCTCAATCGAACGAAAGATTGCCCTGTTATTGGCTTAGTCAACACATCAACCAGCTGATCATGTGATGGTACATGCTGGATAGAAATGATCCTGTTCTGCAGCTTCTCTCTAACAAAATGTAGGTTAATCTCAAAGCGCCTGGTTCTAGGATGATGCATGGGGTTACTTGATAGAGAAATTGCACTCTGATTATCCATCCATATTCTTGGAATTCTTGGTTGATCAACCTTAAGCTCCCTTAACAACTGCTGCAACCAAATCACATCACAGGTAGTGTGTGCCAAACTTCTGTACTCAGCTTCACAACTTGACCTAAAGACTGTAGATTGCTTTTTAGAGTTCCATGAGATAATGTGTGTTCTAAAAAAGACACATGAACTTGTAGTTGATCTCCCGTCATCTGGATCAGTTTCCCAATCAGCATCAGCAAAGGCCATTAAATCTAGTTTTTAAGGATGAGTGAAATGCAGTCCATAGTTCATTGTTCCTGCAATATCTAACAATCCTTTTCACTGCCTTACAATGAGTGTCCAGAGGTGTTTTCATGAATTGACTAACCTTGTTTACACTATAAGCAATCTCAGGCCTTGTGATAGTGGCATATTGCAAGGCTCCTACTATGCTTCTATACAAAGTGCTGTTGTGAAAGGGATTTCCTATGAATTTGGATAAGAGAGGATTAGAGAGCATGGGAGATGACAATCCTTTTTACCCCTTCATCCTTGCTCTCTCTATAATACTCTCTATGTACTTTCTTTGGCCAAGAAAGAAACTATCATGAACATGATGAATTTCTATCCCTAAAAAGTAATTCAATTCTCCAAGATCCTTAAAGAGAAGTGTCTACTGATCTCATCAATAGTAATTTGGATTTTCCTTTGACTGCTACCTGTAATGATGATATCATCTAAATTCACCAATATGATCATGTCTGAAAAATACTGAGGTATTAGCTTTTGAGGCCAAGAATCCCATAGAAATGAGTACCTCACCAAACTTATCAAACCAGGTCCTGGATGCCTGTTTAAGACCATAAAGTGACTTTCTGAGCTTGGACACAATATCTTCTTGTCCTGGTTCAACAAAACCTGGTGGTTGATACATATACAGCTCCACATCTATGTCTCCATTAAGGAAAGCATTGTCTATGTCAATTTGTCTGATGTGCCAATTTCTGAATAAGGCAATGCTGAGTATTGTTCTGACAGTGGCAGGCCTAACAATAGGACTGTAGGTGTCTATGTAGTCAAAACCAGGCATTTGAGAATATCCCTTGTCAAACAATTTGGCTTTAAGCCTAGCCACAGAACCATCTGCATTTCTCTTTACCTTATATATCCACCTGCACCCCATGGCTTGCTTACCAGCTGGTAGTTTGCTCAGTGTCCAATTTTTATTCTTCATTAATGCTAAAAACTCCTTGTTCATAGCATCTTTCCATTCTGGTATATTGATTGCCTCATGATCATCAACTAGTTCCTTGATTATCTGACATACATATGCTTTAGGCTTGTATATTCCAGCTT
Organism: Phtheirospermum japonicum; assembly: GCA_014905375.1. Classification (NCBI taxonomy): domain Eukaryota; kingdom Viridiplantae; phylum Streptophyta; class Magnoliopsida; order Lamiales; family Orobanchaceae; genus Phtheirospermum; species Phtheirospermum japonicum. Next base: position 2,251,935 of record BMAC01000017.1, read on the forward strand.
TGGACCTGGTAATCATAGACTGAGTTCTTGCATTCTCATCAGACATATTAGTAGCAACATGTGCATCAATATTCTCAATAGGCAAGTCAATAGTTATAACTCCTCCCTGCAGAGATTCTGAAGAAGATTGAGATGTATTGTGTGTGTGTGGTGTGGTGCCTGATGATTTTGGTGAAGAAACTTGATTAACATCATTAGAAATAGCAAGAATGGGATTAGGATTAGATTATAAGAGGGTAAAAAGGTTAGAAATGGAACACTCATACTGCCAATGATCAGAGATGGTGGTGCAGATGTTGGCTCATTGTTACTAGGTGCTGAAACTTTGCTTTTAGAAAAAGGGAAAATCATCAAAGAGAACATGTCTGCTAACTATCACTTTTCCCCCAGCTAACAAAACTTTGTACCTTTTGTGATTGGGACTATATCCAATAAAGGTTCCTGGTTCACTCCTTAAATGAAGCTTATGTTTGTTATATGGTCTAAGCAATGGATAACAGAGGCATCCAAAAACTCTTAGGATATGCAGGTTTGGTTTCTGTTTGTTTAAAACTTCAAAAGGGGTTTGGTGATTGATGATCTTTGAGGGAGTTCTGTTGATTATATATGTGTAGTTAAGAAAGCATTGTCCCAATATCTTGTTGGTATTTGTGAATGAGCAAGCAATGCTAATACTACTTCAACCAAATGTCTGTGTTTTATCGCAGCAATCCCATTTTGTTGTGGAGTGTAAGGACATGACATTCTATGAATTATTCTATTTCTGATAAGAACCTGCTCGTAGCAATGAACTCTCCCCCTCAATCTGTTTGTAATGCCTTTATTTTCTTGTTATATTGAGTCTCAACAATGCATAAAGGTCTTTAGTGCATCAGGTTTGTTCTTAAGAAAGTAAATCCAGGTAAACCTGGTGGCATGATCAATTAAATTTATGTAATAGGTGAAACCAGGTGAAGATGTCACAGGTGTTGGACCCCACAAGTCACCATGAACAAGATCAAACTCATTGTGGTGTGTATGTGAATCAGAAAAGGGCAATATATGGAATTTGGATTTCATACATGAAGAACACAAAACATTATTTTCATTAGCACTTGAAAAATCAACTTCACAAGTGGCAAGAGCCTTCTTGACAATATATAAGGGTGCATGTCCCATTCTAAAATGCCAAACATATAAAGAGACTTTATTCTTGATCTCATCGGAATTTATTGAAAATTTGGAATTTGAAGGAAAAACATGATCAAAAATACTTGGTTCTTGTGATTTGAGACTGGTGAGATTGAAACAGTAGAGGCCCTCCTTAATTGTCCCTTTGAGAAGTACTATTCCCGTGGCTTGGTCCTTCACAACACTAGAAGAGGGGTGAAACTCAAAAAACACTTTGTTATCCTTGTCAAATTGAGAAACACTAATAAGATTTTTAGTAATGGATGGGACATGTAAAAGGTATATGAGTAAAAAGGAAGGATCAAAATCTCTACAAGAAGAAGATTTAACTAATGAGTTACCAAAGTGAGAAATTGACAAACCTGCACCATTTCCCATGTGAATCTTCTCCCCTCCTTGATAATCAGTGGCCATATTGAGATTACTGAAGTCATAAGTGATGTGATTAGTGGCTCCTGAATCAGGATACCAGAAGCTGTCATCCTTAACTTCATGATCAACTCCACTTGCTACATTGGCACTCATCTGACTGCTTTGATGTAGATTAGCTTGATGGCCAGAATTTCCAAAACTACGCATGGGAGAAAAATCCATATTCATCATCTGATAACACTTGTCTGCAGTATGACACGTGAAATGGCATATTTGACATTTGGGCTTGTAAAAACTTCCTCTTCGTCCTCCGCCTCTATAATTTCCACCATTAAAGGAGCTTCCTCTACCTCTGTTATTTGGTCCTGAAGTGTTGTGAAAACATCTGCCTCTATTTGCATAGTGAAAGCCTGATCTGCCTCCTCTGCTTCCAGTGGTGAGATTTACAGAGAAACTATTATCCACAGCATTACCAAACTGATTTTCCAAAGTCTCCAACCTATTTTCAAAGTTAATAAGGATAGAGTGTGCCTTAGCCAGTGTGATAGGGTGAGTGGGACCCCTGGATGTAAGTGAAATAAGAATCGGATTGTATTCAGGACCAAGGCCTCCAAGTATGTAGAGTATTTGATCAGACTCAATGATAATTTCTCCAGCTACTGCCAATAAGTCACAGCAAGACTTAATCTTGTTGAGAAAATCTCTCATGCTCAAGTTTCCCTTTCTCAAGACTTGCAATTGTAGCCTTATTTGCATCACTTTTGCCTTATTTTGATTAGCAAAAGTATTTTCAATGGATCTCCAAATATCTGAAGCAGTAGTTAGCCCAACTATTGTGATAAGTAGGCTTTCTGTGAGAGAAGATAGGATCTAAGAAACCATGAGATGATCCTGCCTTTTACAATGAACATAAGTTGGATTCGAAATCTGATCTGCCTCTCCAGCTGTTATGATGCATTGATTTGGTGGTTTTGCATCTCCAGTAAGATACCTCTCTAAACCATAACCGACAGCTTTTGCCCAGATCTGTTGCCTCCATAGCAAAAAGTTATTATCTTTTAACTTTATTGAAATAAGTTGAGCTTGAGGTTGTATAACTTGACCCGTCATATTCATGGTAGTAAAGATGAAAAGAAAAATTGCTTAAAGACGAAAAATAAATGGATCAGAGACAACATAGCTCTGATACCATGTTAGACAAAACCAAGAGCAGCATAAAGGCTGCAAAAGAAAGAAAAGCTGCGAGCTTTGTGCATTTGAAAAAGCAGATAAAAGAAAACGGTTGTATTCTCATTAATATATATAAAAGTAGGGTTACAAACATTTTATATATAACCATCCAACCCTAGATGAAGCCACTAGAACTTTATACACGCGTACATATATAATTTGCCGAGAATAAGACAAGATACACAACTCACAATGGCTCACAACAGCTAGCATTACTTCTGACATGTGCATGGCGACTGCATGATGTTTCTTTTGCCATTTATTTCAGCTACACTTTCAGGTAGTATACTCTGACGTTTAGGTCTGAAATTTTGGCTTCAGGGTCAGATCAGTGGTTCTCTGAGCTTGTCTTGATTGACTCACTATTTCATGATGGTTGCTGTCTTGGAGACGGTTTAGTGTTTCCAAGACGGGTCGTTCAAAGATTCTAGTTGATGATTTCTGGGTCTTTATTTCAGTTGATTCACGTGGTCTTTGATCGGTGGTTTGAGACGGACTTCGGATCCTTAATTTGGGGTTGTCTCTAATTAATGAGGTTCACATGGTCATTGGATTGACTCGGACTTATCCTTGACCGTCACGAAGATAACTCATGGCAGTTGATTGTAGCGATCGATGCTCAAGTGACAGTGAATGATGGTTTTGTTTCTAGCATGGCGTCGGGCTGGGACAGTGAGTTTGTGAGTTGCCTCTCATCCAGTGTAGGTGCTGGCTTGATCTGACTCGGCGTTGGCAGATGATTATTCGGGTGCACGGGCTGAATTTATGTATTCTGGGATTTTTGGTAGGGGTGATAGCCTATACAACTGCGTGACGGCGAGCGACTCGAACTGGATAACGGCAGTGGCATAGGAAATTTTGGTTTTTAGATATATTGACAATTTTTGTTTGTATCTTTGTGTTTGAGGATAAATGGATGATAATCGGGTTCAAGAAGAGTATTTGTCATGTATGGTGAATTTGATGGAGAATTAAGCTTGTAGGATGAATGACGGTAGATGCTTGGTTTAAACATTGGTGTTGTTTTTCAAAAGAAATCGAAATGAACTTAGAGCATGAGTTTTTAAATTAGATTGTTAGGTTTATAAGCCCTAAATCCATGGGATTGATCATCTTTGCTTGAAAAACGTAACTACTAAAATGTGGGACTTTTGGAATGATTTAATGGCCTAAGTTATGATCAAACACTTAAAATGAATGATGACCCAATTCCTTAGACTAAAAAGTTTGTGTCCCTTGCTTTGATTAAACTTGGACTCAATTTAAACTCAACTTGTAAAATATCGATTATTTTGCTTGAATAAAAATAAATCTTTGACATGCAATTTTATCAATTGGGCTTAAAACTAAAATAATCACGTAATAAGAGTTTGGGATATTACATGATGCATGTAGATTAAATTATTTCGTGGATTGGATTTCACTTGACTGTCTACAGTTTTATTAACTAGGGTTCTTGTATTTAACAAAAACTCTCTCCTATCAATGCCTTTGCGGTATTGATTCTTCTAGCATTACGATTTTCACCACAATGATATTGCATATAAATTAATTATTTCGTGGGTTGGATTTCACTTGACTGTCTACGGTTTCATTATGTGCATTCGGATAAAGTTTTTGACTGAACAGGGGTTCTTATATTTAGCAAAAGTTCTCTTTTTATTGGGTGTTGAATACATTATTCCATAAATAGATAAAAAAAAATAAAAAATATCTAAATTCTTTTTCATTCATTAGTTTCTCTTTTTGTTTAAATTATGTCTCATTAGTTACTCATTCACGAAGCAACATTGGATACTAATTATATTTGCTCTTCAATAAAAAGTTGATTGGTGAATGTGGTGCCACCTGTATTCATTTCAATTGGAATAATATATACATATATTATATATCCCATCTATATACTAATCGAAAAAATCTCTTTCCTACGTGTCTGCTTATGAAGTTTCAGGTTGACATGTAACTTTCTGGTGGTTCGGTTGCTTACTTAGTGAATTTGAAGGTTTGAAAACTTACTAAATATAGGAATTCTAATATCTACCTAATTTATAATATTTTTTTATTATATTCTTCCTAACTTATTTTTTTTTCATTTTTTTATATTACCTAATTTAATATTTTTATTTTATTATATTTTTTCTAATTCAGTATTTCATTTATTCTTCTTATATAAATATATAAAAAGTCATATATAATTAGATTTTTTTTACTTATTTTAATTAAAAGACAAATACTTATGAGATAATATTAATTAAAAATTAATTATTTATTAATAATATAAATAAGTTGTATTTATATTAAAATTTAAAATACTTTTATTCTTAGGATTTTAAATATATAATATAAATAAATTATGAGTTATTTACAATAATGCAAGTGTGTAACTAATTTATTAACAATTGCAATCTAAACATAGAAATATTAATTTTAATAATAACAATTAATAATATTGATTAGACACCAGCACAACACAGCACATGTTGAATATATGATATTTTCCGAATTTTTATAAGTATGAAATTAAAAGTTATTATAAAATTAAATCTAAATATCAAAACATAAACATATTTAATAATAATAGTAATTAATTAATAGAAGTCGGACACGGGTCAAGTGTGTGACAAGTTTTGAATTTATTTAACTATGTAAATAAATATTATTAACGAATTTAATCTAAACAATAAAATAAAAAACTATTTAATAATAAAAAATAATAATTAATAAGTAACAAGGAATCAGTACAAGACACGAGCCGAAGATACGATATCATTTGAATTTTTTATTTTTAAATTTAAAAACTCTATAATAATTTAAAATATTTTTTATATTTATTTTTTGATAAGTTTCGTATAATATACTGGTGTTAAACTAGCATAGTAGTAATATTTTGAGTTGATAGTGGTGAACCAAGCGACTGATGTAACGGTAATTTTTTTCTTTTTATTGTTACAGTTCGCAACCTCAGCCAATCATAAATAGAATATTCCCCTTATATGCTCCCCCCAAGTCACGTGTTTTTTTTTTTTTGTCTTTTTGTTGCCTTTAATCTTTTTCCTCCAATTTTTTCTCTCCAGAGATCCCTCCCTTTATGGGTCTTTACTAGGGGTGTAAATGAGCCAAACAGTTTGTGAGCTATTCGCTACCTGCCTCGATAAAAGCTCGCTCGAGCTCGTTTAAAAAGACTCGTTTAATAAACGAGCAAACTCTAGATTCATGGTATTCGGCTCGTTAGCTCGTGAGCGGGTTCGTTAGTGAGTTCTAGAGTCAGTTTGTTATTAAACTCATATAAATTAAACTAATAATTTGGTTTTAATTATAATTTTTATACTTGTTCATATGAAAAATATAGAAATAAATATAAAAACTTATTTGTTTACGTGTCTTAGTAGGTGTATTATATAATTTAAAAAATATTTTATTTTATTTTTGTAATAAAGTAAAGAATAATTTAATTAATAACTAATATCTTTTGAACTCGTTTAGACTCGATTAAGCTCGAAAAAGCTAATGAGCCATCGATATGTTCGTTAAAAAAAGCTCGAGTTTGAGCTTGATAATAAACGAGAAAGCTTAAACTCTCTAAACTCGACTCGGCTTGGCTCATTTACAGCCCTAGTCTTTACTCAAAACTCGTGTAGAATTCCAAAAATAATTGAAGACACACTCTTGCTTGTTGTCGGCCCAATGAGGAAATATAGAGCGGAGCGCCGTTGCCTGCCGACCTTCAACCCCCGTCGGCCTCTAGCCTTCACCCTGTACACTTCAAAATTCTTTGAGCCCTTTTAGTTATTTTTGCTCTGTTTTTTGTCCAATTCCCTATTTTAAAACTAGTGTATTACACGAAATTTATCAAAAGATAAATATAAAAAATATTTGTGATCATTATAATATTTTTAAATCTAAATATAAAAAAAATTAAAAGATATCGTATTCTCATCGCATGTCTAATTCGTATTAATTGATTATTATTATTAAATATTTTTATATTTTAATATTTAAATTAAATTGTATAATAATTCTTAGTTACATACTTAGGGAAAACCAAAAGATGTCATATTCTCAACCCGTGTTGGTATTGTACTAGTGTCTAATTAATATTTATTAATTATTATTATATAAATATTTTTATATTTAAATTGAATTCGTTAATTATATAATTAGATTATTACAATTAACTCTTAATTTAATTATATTATATATTTTGAATCCTAAGAATGAAAATATTTTAACTTTTATTCTGAATACAACATTTTTTTTTGAGAGGAAATGTTTGGAGAATGACATAAAACTCACAAATAAAGTTGCGAGGATCCTAAGTGCGAAAATATTATTAAAAAGAGAATAATCGTTTATACAAACAAAGACCACAACGTCCATCCCTTGACTAAAGGTATCTGTTCGGGCCTCATTAAAACCTCTCGAGGTAAACGCACCCTTGTGGGAGAAACCTCGTAGAGGAAATAGTACCCTCCCCATGCCAGTAGTAGAGGAACAGAACAAAGCGATAAGAAACGCTAAGAGCCACAAGTCGGCTAAGTGTAAAAATAAGCTACAACAATTAGGCCGTGGTCTAAAAAGCAGCAATATCAAGGTTCCATGCCGAACCGAGATTAAACTGTCATCCGAGGAGCTGATGTCAAGATCTTGATAAGTGGTACATCATTTTACCCAAAATATCATCGTTCACCAGATCAATGAGGAACGCCGGAGGCGACGTGAACTAGTCGTAATGGGGAGATTTAGACTTGGAGAGCGCATCAGCAGCGCAATTGCCTTCTCGATAAACATGTGAAACCATGAACTTGATCGAGGTAGTGATAAAGAGAATTCGACGCCAACGAGCCAGGAAGTGCCAAGGGACATCCAGAGTACGCTTCACAAAAAGCTCCACCTCATAAGTCAAGTCGGATTCCAGCTAAATCCATCTCCAGCCTCTCTGATCAACCTCCTCGACCGCAATAATCGCGACCTCCAACTATGCCTCAAAGGAGAAACCCTAGCCAAGCGATCTCAAAAGGCCACCTTTTACAAAGCCTCAACACGTGTGGAAAATTCCGGTCACGACGCAATCTCTGGGAAGATAGATTGCTAGAAGAATAACTGTATGATCTATTGAAGAGACGATTCTGATTTGACAATCTGCAAAATTTTCAATGAACATTGGTTTAAACCCGTTTTTCAAGGCAAAACAAAACGACAGAAGGCTTGCGTCGCGTATAAGAAGATGTTCTATTTTTCGTTAACTCCTCGTCTACAGAGTTGTATGCATCTAATGCTACAACAAAAGATATGAGGTGGCATGATGAACACGTGTTGAAGATGATATTATGTGCCATCCATCCATAGTTCGGAAAACCGGACCGGACCGGCCGGTTCGACCGGTTCAACCGTGAACCGGTCACTACACCGGTCCGGTTTTCATGTGAAAACTGCTGGGTTCAAAAACCGGTTGAACTGGTGAACCTGTGACAGGTTCAACCGGTTTTTCGAATTTTTAGAGGGGGGGGGGGGGGCGAGTCGTGTGATTTGTATTGATTAATTGTGTAATTTTATTTGATACTTGGCCTGTAATAATTATATGCTTAAACGTGATTAATTGCTATTTCTACGCTTAATTGTGTTTGTATGGCATGCCTGTCGAAGTTGACTAAGTATGATTATTTGTTTTCGTCTTTGAG